>JXSR01S075303.1:42258-55706 GCA_000969725.1 Ophiothrix spiculata | reverse complement strand
GTCAATTCACCTTGTCCTTTGTGCAATTTTACCATTTCCGGACGAACTATTTATGCTAATTAGAAACACTGGTTTTCACGATAAATAACAAATAATAAGAATATAAAATTCAAAGTGGACATTTAGAGCAAATTGTTGTGGAAACTAAAATTTATAAATATAAAGTCGTCCAATGATTAACTTTGTCTCTAATACGTTGACCTCAATTCACGGGTCAATTCACCTTGTCCTTTGTGCAATTTTACCATTTCCGGACGAACTATTTATGCTAATTAGACTCTTATTCACCAGCTATTTGTAAATGTATAATTTGCTCTCTAACAAATAGTTCGAAATTTTCTATTGATTTGAGTAATGCATGCCTTATTGTGGACGAAGAAAATACTTTTCTGAAATCATATTTGTATACAAAAATACTAGATTTTAAAATCTTACGTCAGCCAAGATGCATATATACGCGCATAAATATTCCGTTGTTTATCGTGCACATGTGTAGGATTATTACATGCCATATAAACAATTTTTCCGTTTATGACCAGGGGTGTTTATGACCTTGATTATCTATGCAAAGTTTTGCTTTGACCTCGACCTGATAATTTATTCTTAAGAATCAAACAAGACAACGCTCCAATGATTTTAACATAAACAAGAATAGTACCTTTTGAGGGCCTATTAAAACTTGGTTCAATGGTTCACTTGAAAGTTGTTTCTGGTGTTACATTAACACTTTATTTTAAATATACTTACGGCATCAAGCTAGTGTAAATACTGATACACTTTCACACTCAATACGTGGTAAGGACTAGGTTTTGCACCGAATACTTGTTAAGGGTTCGGTTTCACACATATATTATACTTGTTAAGGGGCGCATTTTTCAAACAGGGAAAATACTTGTTTAGGGTGCTTTTTGAAACCCTGTGGTCGCGCATGATATCCACTGGTCAATGGAAGTGGCCACCCGGGTTCACTTTAGAAGTTTAGACTCTCCATTGAGAGGTTCAATAGAATACCTGATTAAAAGAGGGGCCCAAGTATATTAAAAAAGTATTTGAGACAATTAAAAAAACTTCATAGTATTTTTGGCTTTCAAGCTATGTTCTATTGCACTTTAAGGTAGCTTGTATATGTGTATATACATGTAAAAATGCATGTTCCGTGAACATAGGGGTTTCCATGGCAACAGTGTAAAAATGGTGTCTTGGCAATAGACACGTTTTTTGTCACAATTTTCAGACGTGTCTATTTATAGATGTCGTGTCTTTTTGCAAGACATGTTCAAAGGTAATGTCTCTATGTAAGACACTCATACACAAATCACGTCTACACGCAAGACACTCCAGTTCCGTAAGACATGTCTGTTGTCACCAGTGGGGAGACATGACTTGCTGAAAGACATGCCTTTGATGTCTTAAAATGTATTTTATTGCTTCTATTTTCTTTTATTTATTCATATTGTTTAAGACATGTCTTTTCCAAGACATATCTTAACAAGACACCCAAGACACCATTTTTACAGTGAACGCAGGGGGTAGTTTTGTGAGCTGGATTTGGGCCCTTCTTTCAGCAGTCATTGCACTACATACTTCCAAGATAAATGTGTGGAAGAAAGGCCCAAGTCCCTACCTTTCATAATGATAATCATAGTTAAACATGCTGAAAATAGTATTTTGAGTCGGGATTTGGGCTCATCTTTTGCACATAAGATAGACCATGTTGTTGGCAGTACCTTCCCGTGTCTAACTCAGTTTGGCCAAAGTAGAGGACTTGGGCCCCACTTTCAATCAGGTATTCATTATAATGTTTAAAAAAAATAAAAATGTAACTATTTTAAAAAATGGAGTTTCTGTTAGTATTGATAGGGTTCATAAAACAAGTATATTAAAGTTGATTGAATGCTCGTATGTTTTCATAAATGAGCAGCTCCACATGTGAAAAATGGACCAGGGTCACCGTTCACTTAAATTAAGCCCCGTTCTGCGGTAAATCACGTTGTACGAAAATGCATTTTCCGACTGTGATTCACTCACTTTTAGGCAAAAAGTAAACAACTATTTTAAAGAGATAGAACCATTGTTCCATTTATGAAGGAAACTTTTTGAAAACCACCTCTTGTACTTCACAGCAGTCGATCAAAACTCTGAGACCACCACCCCGGTCGGAGATCTCTCAATAATTGTGCAATCCCTGGATGACACAGGACTCAGAAAAATGTCTTACAACACTACAACCGGTAGATATTTATGATCTATATTTTTTACTTTCAAGGTGGAATGAATCATTTCGGATTTTCTATTTCAAAGTATACACGCTATACCCTTTTCCACGTGTTTTTATAATATCTGCCAGCAGTGCGAATAGTTCTAGGCGCGCTGTGTACAAGAATTCCCGGCATAAACATATTTTGCTGAGCATTGCAAAACACGGCGAAGTTTTCTTTCGTCTTTTTGGATGGTATCAATTAAAATAATAGTTGGTTCAATATCAGAAAGTTTCTCACATGCTCTCCTCTTTCATGTCATTAATCCAGTAAAAATCAGTAAAATATTGTAGATATAAGAAGGCCCTACTAAGATTACGGGAGTAAGTACAATTATTATCACAGAAGCTGTCATTATTGCCCGTACCATTAGTAACGCTAGCGGCTGTGCTATGTTGATTTATTCACCCCGGATTCACCCTACTCCCGTGTGCACCCGCTAGTCCGACAATGCGCTAGTCCGACTACACATTTTTCCTATATCTTAGAGGTGCGCTAGTCCGAAAATGAAAACCACTGCGCTAGTACGACACTGCACTAGTCCGATTTTTTAAATGAAAATACACTGCGCTAGTCCGAAAATGTACACTGCGCTAGTCCGAATTTGAAAACCAATGCGCTATAGTCCGAATTTGAAAACCAATGCGCTAGTCCGACAATAAATATAATTAAAAAAATATTGTGGTCGCCTGTGGACGTATTTAAGTTACAAACTTACTATGTACTGTACATTTTATAACAGACATCTACTAAGCGATGTTTGTCTTTTTAAAGACTATTCTTGTTGGTGTTCATTTTGATTGATAACTTAAGAAGCTTCCATTGTTTTGCGTACCAAAAACGGCTAAGCAATGCGAATTAGGGGTTCATTTATATTTGTTCGTGTGTAATCGGTTTATTAGCCCGAGGGCGGGTGGTGTTCAGAATTGCTCGTTCACACATACCCGTTTTGTGTACAAAATGTTACAATTCCGACAAAGCTAGTCAAAAATCTTTTGACTTTCTGTCCTGGAAATATACTGAATAACTGGTTCATTAATATTAACGTAAAGAGTTTCTACTGCCTTTGTAGTGACTTGAATAAAGGGTTCATTAATATTTTCCTCGTGTAATCGCTTGATCGGGATAGCGCTCAGTATCGCAAAGTGATGCTGGCCATCCCACCCCACATGTATAAAATGTCAAAATCCGAAAAAAAATGGCCACAAAACAGTCTTTTCCATGACGGTCGAGGTTGTCAAATTATTTATCAGCTTGTTTACCTGTCTAAAAGTTACAAACATGTGCGATGCATCCTGCGTTTCAGGCGGGATGGCGAGCATCGCTTCGCGATACTAAGCGCCATCCTGCCCTCGGGCAAAATCTAGCGATTATCATGATTACACACGGAAAATATGAATGAACCCTTAATTCAAGTCACTAAAAAGGCAGTGGAAACTCTTAACGTTTACATGAATAAAAACAATTTCAATTATGTCATGTAGCCTTATGTGATATTTAATATTTTTTCCTAACAAATACAGGGTTGCTCGTATAGTTGGAATAAAAATATTTTTACCACTTCTTTATGTAAACGTCAATTTATGATGAACATATCTGGCAACTTATGTTGTTTTTGGTCAGATTTGATAGGTAATCTGGATGGGTGTGAAATGGAACTCCGAATGTGATCAATTTCTTCATGTACTGGTATAAGGCAACAACAAAAATGGGTCAAAAACGGGATTTTCAGATCAAATTTGATTTGACCCCGCCTTTGACCCTATTACTTCTTTAATTAAGGCGAAAGTTCATATTGAAATTTACAAAAATACGGTTGTAGTGAACGTGGAATGGTTCCCAGCGGTTTATGACATCTTAAAAGGTTTTGAAGATGTCATATACCGCCAGAGACCATTCGACGTTCAAATAACCCTATTTTTGTAAATTGAGGGGCGTTGTAGGATCATTTTGTACTTTGCTTCCAAGCATTTTCTTGGCGCAATCAAGCGTGACCAAGACATTCAATCACCTGATTCTCATTCTACTACAGATAAACATTCAATATGACCACTCAACTTGAGTAAATAAGTGACGGGGTCAAAGGCGGGGTTAAATCAAATTTGATCTAAAAATCACGTTTTTGACCCTTTTTTGTTGCTGCCCCCTTACCAGTACATGAGAAAATTGATCACATTCGGAGTTCCATTTCATACCTAATACGATTACCTATCAACTCGACCAAAAGCTTCATACGGATAAGTTTCCTAATCCGGATCGTTTGGTTTAGGAACGCATTTTTTATTTTTCTAAATAAATGTTTCTCAAAATATTGAATAAACCATCAAAAAAGTATCTATTCTAATATTTTAGTGTAAATTTTTACTACATAATTTATTGAACATGTTGAACGTAAGTTAGTCTAAAATTTCGAAAATTTTAATAGAAAGCCAAAATATAAATTGTTAGTAAGTTGGCCTTTGTTTACGATTTTAACAATGATGTTGCGGGATTTCAAAAATTTAGCTACGCAAGAACAATAATACAACGTTTTAACCGCACACGTAAAAATGTTACCGCGCAAAATGCGTGCCTTAATGGGTGTGCCTTTTGCGCGGCAACAGACACACCCATTAAGGCACGCATTCACGGCGCAAAATGTAGGACGCGTGTCTATGCCATTATTTTCCCGTTGTTTTTTTTTTAACAGAAAAATGTGAAAATATCATTCTTGATCTTATTTCTCCAATAACTGGTGTAAAACGTTGCATTTTGTAATATTTTATTGTCCGTGTTATTAAACATAACATATTAAAGTATCCATTAATGCAAAAAAAGTGAAATTCTGTATTGGAATAAAACCGCCGGGGTTAACAGTGCCCTTAAAATGTAATAAGATGTAAAATTTGATTCCCAACAATCAAACATAAACACATCGTATTGAAAAAAAATCTTTTGACCTTTTCAAGTCATAAAAATGTCGCGAATAGTTTTCTTACATTAGTTAAATTGTTCATTTTATTTGCATACTTTGTTTAATCCGTCATAAGCATTACTATTATTGGCCATCACATTTTATTTCCAGTACCGCCAATAACAGAAGGTGTTACTATATCCGATCCTTCCGGTAGTTACTCAAACGGTATTGCAGAGGTAGATGAAAACCAAAGCCACACATTTACGTGTGATGTTATGGACACGAGACCCTATGCAGACATTACTTGGCAAGTTGGAGGAATTGCCCCGTCTGATGAATTTACTGTTGTTCCTCCATCAAAGCCACCGATAGCAGATAAACTTTTCGACTCCTCATCTTCGATCACATTTAGTCCTCAAAGAAAACATCACAAAAATGAATTAGCGTGTATTGCAAGTATTGATGTGGTAAACGCCCAAGATGTCAGCAAGTTTCTTACGCTTGATGTAAATGGTAGGTATTAAAAAGAATGTGTCGTATCTATACATCTAACTATGGAATTTGTTTAAAAATCAAAACAAGATTTGATATTTATTGATTATTTATGTAGTCTTAAAATACTAAATTTAAGACGCTTCTTTACGGAATCTGATTTTTGTGAAATCATTTCACGAACGAATAGGCTTACTTCCATAACTTATGTTATGATTTAAGAAGTTCATTATCCAACAAAATATCCTACTAACGGATTTAAACAATTTGTAAGCTTAGATATATACACTAAACGAAGAAGTCATTGTTTATCATAAAAATTAGTAAAGGAAGAGACTTACTCTTAATCCTACATGAACTAAATTTATATTAACGTACCCTGATACCATAAGTAGAGATACTGGCTTGAACTTCAATGAACTTGGAAGTGCAATGTGTGGTAAATATAGTTGGCAAAGATGTGTGTCATGCATCTCGACGGAAGGATGATGATGATGATGATGATGACTTTCAAGTAATATTTTATTTGCTTTTTGCGAACTACCACCAGGTCGATGTCATTCAAAGCCAACAGTCAGAAGTCAAAAGTCAAAGTGGTCCAAAGCATGACTATAGGGCATCAGAGGTCAAAATAGGGTAGCAGCAATAACTCCGTTAGCTTTGCCCCACATGTTTGTTCTCAGTGGGGGTAAATAACCTACTTGACCTTTATATGACCTCAGTGCTGTAGTTTTTACTAGAACTAGTTTGGGCAATTGGCTATAAACAAAATTAAATTAGGGATAGTAACAGGGTGTGCATATGATTACATGTAATTTTAAAACGTCCCAATTTGTTACAATACAAAACATGTATTTACAATCGAATACTTTATAACGGTATATCTTTTGACTGAGTCGACGTAGTTTGTAAAAGCTATACATTTTTCAAAAGGAAATTTCAAGAGAAATCCAATTATGTGATAAATTTAAGGTAGTATATACAAGAAAAAAATCATGACCAATAAATGTCTTAAAAATTAATGACTCGTTTCATAGATTTTGACCATCTTCAGTATTTGACCGTAATGAAAATGGGCATCAAATGTATTATCATGTAGAAGGCCATCATTGCTTTATTATAGGGGGGACATGTAAACTAAACGGCAACAGCTTGCCGTTATCTGAACTAGACGGCAAAGTCAAATTGTGGGCATCTGGCTTGAAAATATTTATATTAATGGTTTAAAATTATAAATAAAGTTTACATGCACACAAGCAAATGTGTGGATAAGAGGAATTATCGATATGTTTAAGATTAGTGGAGAAATGGAGAACTGTTCCGACTGGTGCAGATATCTGAACCACATTGCCGATTAGTTTACGTGTCTTCTCTTAATGTTTGTGTCATCCGGGTACACCTGTCCCCAACAAAATTTCATTGTGCTAAGTTGTTTGACCAAATGCAATTTGTTTTATTTTGCAACATGTATACTTTTTACCCATCAAAGTATGGTTATTTGGGTACAATTAAAATTCTTGGAAAATAGCTTTCTAGCAATGCAATACATCATGTGGGTTTTAGGTGCATATATAGAGTTACAATTCGTTGAATACAAATTGGCATGGTTTTACCAATGTTTTTGTGTGAAACAAAAAATAGGGCCAGTTTATGATTAAAACGCCTTTGGGAACATGTTTTATAAATTTTTGCGGTTTTTGGCAACCATTATTGGTTCGTCCAATTTTTTTTTTCTATATTGCTCCTTCTTTATTTATAGTTTTTGAAAGACCAAGCATTCAAAGCACGATACATTTTCTTTTCTTTAGTGTTAAGATCAGGCCTCATTGGCCTTTTGATAATATCCGAAACTGTCAAAATATCATATTGTGTATTTTACGTATGATTTGAATTAAACCAGTACCAGAATAAACCAGAAAATTATTGAAAACCAATATGTTACAAATCCTTTTATCATCTTAAATGGGAAATATTGAGGGGTGAGAAAAAATTATATAACGAATGTTCGTACTAACTAGATTATTGGAAAGTTCTTCCACTATACGTTTTCTTGGGAATTACAATACACTTTTAATTCATCGTTTGTTTTGACACATATGGCTATTTCCATGATCTTGTATCGCATACATTAATTTTTCAAGTTCAATTCTGACATAAAAGTAATACCTGAGTTGAAAATAAACAAATCAATGTATCAGAAACTACTTTTTTTCCCCATAAAGCAAGTAGAACTTACTTTACAACTGGTATAAGTTGGATGTTGCCTTAGTAACATTTTACCCTCAAATTTGACCCAAAAAGTGATTTGGTACTGAAACAGAGAAAAACATCTGCGATTTTCCTAGTTAGTGTATAAGAAGCATCAGTGTCTGTGCTCCATAAGCTTCCATAGTACAATCATGTTTTAGTAATACATATTAATCAACAGCCGAGTATTGTGTTGTTACAATTTGTCGTTTTCAGATTTCACGCCTGTCACGAAAAACACGAAAAGTTTTTGCTGTGTTTTATTAGAAGGTCATATTTTGGTGAAACGTCAATATCTATCTTCTATCATTGAGTCTTAATCTGCAAAGCAATATACAAATATTCAGTGATTGCTTATTTCTCCCCTATTACATCTCAAAATCGGTCATGCCTGTTACGATTCTACCTTATATATGTGGTCACGTCTGCCACGTTTTGTTTTTCACTATTTCTAGCTCTGGGAAGTAATTGAACTAAAATTAAAATGAAGAATAACAACAATAATAACATCATTAGCCATCTCACCAATATATCTGATATAATTGAAGTGTATAATTCAGAAGAAATGTAACTTGCATCTACATGTACAAGTGTAGAGTAAGTTTTAAGTTTTTGAAATATGTATAGATAGTATGCTCAAATTTGCTTTGGATTGGAATTTCCTGGCAAGGAGTAATATATATAAACCAGATTTGGTTTAAGGTCTGAGGAAAAAGGTAAATACAAAGAGAAAAACCCTATAAATTGTCTTTATTTACCCACATCTTGACATTGCTGGTCCTTATTTGTTGTGTTGAAAAACAAAATCATTAACTTTTGTTTTCTTATGGGGAGGGGTGGCTAACACCCCTCCCTAACGGATGATCGCCGATTGCACCAAAACGCAAAATAAAGTGAGGCTTTAGGTATTTTTTTTTAAATCCTTTGCGGTCATTTTGATAACAAAAATCGGGGGTATTACCTAAGGTGGGGTTATGGTAGGCCGTCAAAGTCCAAGGGTAGGGGGAGTTGCCACCTCGAAAATTTTTAAATCGCCATTTTGAATATGCATGATATCGACTTACAGGTCTTGTTAGAATTGTCGATTCCTTCGTTTATTAACAAACAAAGCCGACGAAAATTGGACAAGTAGAACTTAAAAAACGATTTTTTTTGAAAAAGTGGCAATTTTTGACAAAAGTCGATTTTTTCCCAGCACGGAAATACTATGTGGCGTCATAAAACAAGGGTTAAGAAGTCAGCATTTTTTTAAAAATCATGTATATACAGTTTATTTACGATAAAACAATTATGCCCAGATTTGCTTTGAATTTGAATTTTCTTGTAAAAACGGCAAGGAGTAATATACGAGAGCCATAGGGTTACATATTTTTTTGAAAAGGAGTACATCCGAGAAATCTATGTTAATTTTACTAATTAAGGATACTGCCGGTGTAATGAGACTGAATGTCCCCCATAACCAGGAGTCCGAGTCTAATTGTACTACACGGAATAAGTCGCAATCGATGATATATTGATCGCACATGTACAAGTACGTTCTACACAATTTAATAGTAGCTAGGACATTTCAGTCACACGGACGCTGTATTTCATTACACCGGTTGCTTACTGTTGAAAATAAATCATAATCATACATAAAGAAGTTATTTACCAACAGATGCATTGCTAAAATCAAGTTTTTTTAAGTGTGCACAAATGTCACGCCTGTCACGTCACACCTGTCACGAAATGATTTAGCTTGTATTCTCCAATTAGTTAAGAGCTACAGCTCAAAAGTGAAATGCTTCCTGATTGTTTCCCCCAAGGAGATATACTGCAACATAAACAATAATCGAATCTAACACGGGAAAGAAACAGAATTCAACATTAAACCACATTTTGGAAAAGGCAGTATCAGTTTAGGTCACGCCCGTCTCACACAGTTTATGTCCCCATTTCAAAGACAGTGATTGGATTAGATTATTTTTTTCACTTTTTGCATCCAATATGGAATGTTTACTATAATATATGGGGATGTTTCCGTAGTTTTGCCAGTAGATAAAATTTACCAGCTATTCTTTGAAAAAAAAAAACGTTCATGCAAAAATCACGCCTGCCTCGATGGAATTGGCCATATGCAAGAAGCAGCCTTGGGATTTTGGACTCATTCTCACCGGGTTTTCTCTATTTCAGTAGCTAAATTGTATTCTTTGTATTTAACTGTCATAGAACCGATGATGTCATTTTTGTCTTCCATTATTTGCCTTACATAAGGTTCACCCGATGATCCAAAAATATCACCTGAGACTTCTTTTATTGAAGACCATCGCACAACATTGACATGCACCGCAGAGAACGCATTCCCTGAAGGTCAAATTAGTTGGTTTATTGGTACCGAAAATAAGACGATAAATCCTACAAGTAATACATTGGATGCAACTGACCAACGATTTGACATTACCAGCACCTTGGACTACATACCAGTGAGAGATGACAATGGAAAAGAGGTGAAATGTGAAGTCCTCCATCAGATGCAAACTCTGACAGATCTTCATCAACTTAACATTTCATGTAAGTACATGTATATTGTCAAATTTACATCAATGTACTAAAGAAGATCTCACTATAATACGTCGTTATCATTGTTAGAAAGTCTAGAACGAACTTGTTTGTTTGTTTGTTTCTCGACAGTCTGTCCTACTGAAGTCATCATGACGAATTGCCCAGCCTCTCTACAAGCAGGGAATACATTCAAGCTTGTTTGTCAATCATCCTCCAGCAATCCTGCGAGCGTTATTACCTGGTTGATTGACGGGATGGAGAAACCATCAGCTCACGACCCATTATTTGAGAATGGAGACCACAATGGACAAACAACTAGACTGGAATACACAACTGATGAACTCACCGAAGATGATAACGGGTCAGAGATAATGTGCAGGATTACGCATCCGTCTATCGCTTGTTCACCTGTGATTGAAAGTGATCCATGTGTACTTAATGTACATTGTAAGTATTTGCGATCTAACATTTTGGTAGTAAGGGCCGTTTTTGTTTAAAAAAATAAATATCCACTTCAAACAACATTGCAGATTTACCCCAAAATCTCAAATTTCAACAGTGATATTAAGGGTACATCAATAGTAAAGAAATGTATGCTAAACCTCATAGAAAACAATGATAAACTGTTTGACAGTTTGACCAGTCAACTCTCTAATTTGTTCATTTGTTTTTGAAACGTCTACCGTAGGTGCACAAATAAATTTTGCAGTATCTTATGGCACCGTTTGCTTTTTAAACGATTGCAACGGCAACCAGCGAGTCACCCCAAAACAATATCCTTAATTCAAAAATGCCTTTCTTGAACATATATTCAAGATTATTTCTGCCAATGTTTGTACAAATCTGAAGCTCGGTTAACATTTGTTAAGGGGTTTTCTCAGCGATGCAAATTTTCCATTCATTTTCTTAACAATTTAGTATTTGGTAGATTTATTTGTGCTGATAACGAATCTAATCTAAAATGAAAAATATAGGTCACCGTGCTCCTTTTTGAGATACAGGCATTTTTATCTCTCCAAAAATCACCTGATTTACCATACAAAGTATAGGAAAAGCTCCAAAAAGTCGATCATTATGTGTTTATAAAATGGTAAATGCTCCATTGATTTTAATTATTTTTCACATATGTTAAGGTACTTTTTGCGAACTTCAAAATACTGAAATAAAAAAATGTAATCACCGTTAGTTTTCAATTCTTTTTTTACTTTGATGGCACATCAGTGTCTGCATAGTTTATTTATAATTTATTTCGCACCGATGCGGCACGTGATTAAATAAACGCAAGTTAGTAAAGCATGCGTTCAGTGTGTATTGAAATTTGCGCACGCAAAACGGATGCAAAGATTAAAAAAAATATTTTTACTCTTTATGAAAAAACGTTATCCCGCAGTCGTAAGCAACTGCATCTCTAAGAAAACCCCTTAAGGAGTTATATTGGTCCAACTGTCTGAAGTGACGCAAATATAATATTCTGAGAAAAAAAAACCGGTTAAATATAATGCGTTGAGGTCACTTCTACCAAAACAATGTGTTTAATTAAAATATATTACAAAACCATTTATGTATTAATATCTGTCGAACCTATGTCCGTGTGTTACTCGCAGATCTGCAACTAAACTGCTCACTTCTGCAAACACGCCGTTATAAACACTGTAATAGCACCATCCATACTTTAAGAACTGTACATTTTACCGCAGATGGGCATTTAGTAGAATTTATTAATCAATCAGCAAGGAATCAGTAAAGTTATTAATTATTAGATACAGTGGTCCACACGCATGGATAGCTTTATCGGTAGGTTTTCACTCAGTAGACCTACCGCTATATTTATTTATTATTACTATTATTATAAAGAGGCTGTGGCATTTAGTTTAACACTAAGTGGTGAAGGTCCTCCACATACCCGTTAGTGGTCAAGGAGAGGAGGGGTCCAACCTCGAAAAAGCGGTTTCGCGAAGGAATTTTACGTTGAAACTCTAGTCACAGGTAAAGTACTTAAAATGAGCTAAAACAAAGAAAAACATTTGAAAATCGGACAAACAGTTTCAAAATGGCGGCCAAAACAAATTTTGCCATGCCGCGTCAAAATGTCCCACCAAAAATGTGAAAACTCACTTCCCAATGGAATTTTTCTATAAAATTAGGCTCACATTTGCAGTATGTAAGTACAAATACATTCTTGAAGTAAAATTTGAAAAAAAGTTGTTCGTTACGAGTTTGTGGGCAAAACAAATTTGAAGAGCGCCCTCAAAAATGCTTATTTAGGCTAATTAGCATGGGAAGGGGTGGGTCGGGTTTTTTTTGCCACCAGAAGAAAGGTATGGTAAAGTTAGACAATTACATATGGGGCGATGAAAAATTACTTCGCGTTTTTGCATCCATATCAAATTTCAAGTATACCACCTTGCACTTGGCAGATATTGATTTTTGATGATTTTTCCAAATATTTTCAAATTTGACCCGGAAGTAACCATTAATGACCTTTTAACTTAATTTTAGGTTTAAGTTTTGTGCGCTGGTGAAAGAAAATTCAAATGCCCAAAACACGTTGCATTTGCTTGTTTTCTGTTTGAGTTGAAAGTTTTAAAGCAAAATAACACCTTTGACCTCTGTGACCCCTGTGCGACCTTTTGACCTCTCAAGGTCAGTTGATATAACTTACCTCCAGTCATTGTTATTTTGTCCAAGTTTGATTGCAATAGCATTAAGCATCTTGGAATTATGGGCAGTTGAAATGTTGACAGAAAGATAGAAAGTAGATCTTAGCAAAAACGCAACTAGAGCTCTGTAGAAATCAGAACACAGCTGCCGGAGCGAGGTGCAGGATTGTGCTCTTTTTGACAAAATGCTTACATTCAATGGCGATACTTCATTCGTTATTTTCAAGAACAAAACGTCAATTTTTGATGAACTTATCTGGAAACTTATGTTGCTTTTGGTCAGATTTCAAAGGTAATCGTATTAGGTATTACTTGGAACTCCGAATGTGATCATTTTTCTCATGTACTGTAACA
>JXSR01S075303.1:29824-40308 GCA_000969725.1 Ophiothrix spiculata | reverse complement strand
AAGTCTAATTTATCGGCGGTTTAGCGACCGTTTGATAAGCTAAAACATAAGTCTAAATTTATCAACTCTTTTGGAATTGCGTTTAGCTAAACGATGGTCTAACTTGCGGTTTAGACTTACGTTTAGAGTTAAACATCGTTCTGGAATACGGCCCAATGAGTTGGTAAGAATTAGACTCAAATTTATCTGTTGCCAGAACGGATAAAATACATAAATTTTGAAATTCATTAATTACCCATATCTATATGTTTTCATCTATTGGTTAATAATATAACTGTTTGGTTCACATTTTAAAAAGTTTTGCAAGACTTTTGGCCTAAAAAGCCATAATTTACGGTTTCTTTATAGATAACAGTGATTTTGTACTCAGCTTAACTACAAATCATTTCTAAAATGTTTTGTGAACCTTTTCAACATGCTACAAATTTAAAGAAATGGGGTTTCAGGATGCTGATTTTTGCCCTCAAGTAGGGCCTATAGCTAAAACCAAGAGCTTCCGGGGGCTCCGCCCCCTGGACCCAACCCACTAGTATAGGGCTTAGCGGCAAGTCGCTCGCAATCACGGCAAGCCGCTCAAACAGTTAATTTCTTACAGAAAATATTTCAGAATTACTTCATGCTCCCAGACAGCCACATTTATTTCGATGCCCTGCCCTTGACCCCCATTTGACTTCCTTAATGACCTCGGATAATCTTAAAGATAATTTCATGTTGCCCAGACTGCTGTAAAGTACCTGCATACGAGTTTTCAAACCAATCGGAGCACTTTGAAAATTTTACCTTTTTAGCCTACACTGAAAGCCAAAAGGGAGTCAGGGTTACTCCAGAAAGGGAGTCCAGCAAATATTTGACTCTATGTCAATATTGACCCCATTTGGAGAGTCACTTGACTCCCTTAGAGAGTCAATTGACTCTTTAAGAAACAAAAATGTTCCCCGGTTACTCCATATTTAAGTTTAGCGTATATTACGTTTAGTGATGATTAATTAAATCTAAGCAATAGGGCCTACGGCTTTACTTCAGTTTATACCACTGCCGATACTGATGATACTGCGATCCGTATATATATGGTGATTATTAACCGTGTATGGAAATTCTGTGGTGTTTATTATTTGAGCTGTTATCTGTGCACTGAAAGCACAAAGGGAGTCAACGTGACTCCTCATGAGAGTCAACGTGACTCCTCATGAGAGTCAACGTGACTCCTCATGAGAGTCAACGCGACTCTTCATGAGAGTCAACGTGACTCTTCATGAGAGTCATGAATGCTGGACTCCCTTTTAGGAGTCATTTGACTCCCTTTTGGCTTTCAGTGTATGAACTTTGACATTTGAAGTCAAAGGTCACCTAGAGTTTTTAAGTATATATTGTCAATCTGTGCAAGTATAATAATTATACCACCTTGGATTTGGTAGAGTTTTATTGATTTTTGAAAAAAAAACCTTTGACCCCATTTGACCCCCTGAATGACCTCGGATATTTTTTTAAATAATTTCATGTTGCTCAGGCTGCTGTAAAGTACGTGCATACCAGTTTCCAAGCCAATCGGAGTATTTTGAGAATTTTACCTTTGACCAATTAACTTTTTACCTTCAATGGTCACCAAGATTTGTTCAGTGTATTTGTGTTAATCTATCTGTGCAAGTAGAATAAATAAATAACCTTCCACTATGATGTAACTGATTTTTAATAATTTGACCTTTTTCGACCCCTGTGACCCCATTTTCCAAGCTTGATTGACAGCTAAGCGCGTCTTCTCTATCTCAATCGCGTAGTACAACGTGTCGCGACGTCGCAGTTAGTCTCTTATGAAAAGCGACCGCGCGCACTTTGTAATACAACTATCATACGAGTTGGACTAGTAAATGAGCTGTATAATACGAGTTTTCGTATCACATTCTGTAAACATCAATATTTTTTACGTTCAGTAATTCTCTCGTAAGTCTATTTTCGAGCTATTTTAAATCATTTCGTGCGCTTTAATTTTTATAACTGGTTTGCAGAACTGCGCGCACTTTCCGCTGAAAGAACCCAATTTGTTCTCTATTTAGTGTTTTATTTAATTAAAACGTTAAATTTGGCAGAGTGAGGAAGCAACTGAATACATAAGGAATGCCTATAGCAAAGTTGTGAAATGAAGCACATTCTAATCATGCAGTTTTGACATTCATTTTGATGTTTTATGATAATATTAATGCTATTATTTCACATTTACAAAAACAAAATTGATGATGTAATTTAAAATGCTACATGTAAAAGAATAGAATAGGACAGGGCACATATTGCTAGTTTCTTTTAATTCTTTTCGTCATCTCTTTTCACTTAATTAGTCATAAAACTAGAACAAAATATCCGATTTCCGTGGCATTTGAAGTTCACTATATCCTTTTAGTGAGCTTTCAATTAATATTTATCTCAAAATTGCAAATGCAGCGAACACAATATTCCCCAAGACACTATGGTCCTCCTCTTCCATCCTGATCCTTGGCATCCTTGATTAATATTGCTCATATCTTAATTACAATTCATGTGGAAATGTACTTCTGAAACTTGTTCTGTTATCGAGATATTAGTAAAAATGTGTTTAATATGTCAAACAAGTCATTTAGTGTATTAAAAGCAACCTGGATGATTGACAGCATTTATAATAGATATAGTGTAAAACAAGTCAATGAGTGTCGTTTTTTTTTTTTTTTTTCTTTTTCTTTTTTTGATGGTGTGGCAAATCCGCGGATGGGGAGGTTATATCATAATTATGAAACATCCTGATTGTCAGAAATTCTCCACAACCCCCTTTTTTTTCGAAAGATCCAGCACAAATAATTGGAACACCGCAACTGACACCAAGTCCACCTGTTGAAGAATATCAAGCCATAAGTTTGACTTGTTCAGCCAATGGAAACCCTCAGCCGGATGGATTCGTGTACTGGAGCAAACAAGGATCTACCCAGAAGCTGGGAGTGTATGAAGATGGAACTTCAACTTTGACATTCACACAAATTTCAAGGCTTAACGCAGGATACTATCAGTGTGTTGCAGATAATGGTGTTGGAACAAGTGATCGTTCTAAAGATTTCGAATTGCCTGTTCACTGTAAGCATAACAATAACAATATTAGGTCATCTTCAAAAGTCTGAAACCTTATTTGATTAGCCTAAAGCCTGTGGTCGGTTGCTTTTGCGTTTTTATGCTGCGATGAAACAACCTTAGGGGGAGAGGGGTGGGGGTTAAACAAGAGTTAAGGTCGAGACATGGTTCAGCTGAAATAGTTGCATTTTTATCTACAACTAGAGTAACAACTTTCTTGATTCTACATGTATGCATCAAATTGATGGCCCGAATTGATGGTCAAATATTGATATGATCAATATACTATTCATTGATTTCAACACCTGAATATATCCCTTTACAAGTTAAGTCCAGGATTTTGTCTCTTAAAGATTTTAAATTACCTTAGTATTCAATTAAAAAGCCAATGCTTAAATCAAAAATCCATGCTTAAATGAAGAGTTGACTTGGAAAAAACCTTTCATACACTTTGCAATTTTTGAGAAAAGGACAAAAAATTGATAGGACATCAAAATGTGTCGCAAAATTCCAGATAATAATGTAAGTAATTCTTTACTAATATTTAGATAATTCATCAAACAGTTTTTTTAATAATTGGCCACTGATATTTTGTTCAAAATGGATGTAAGCCGTTTTGCAGGACAACTCATCAACTTTCAACATCAAATTTTTAAAATTTCGAAGATAGGTGGTTAATTTTTTTTTCAGTTATTTATTAAGCTTTATAAACACAAATTTGAACATCTGGCCATGTTTAAGAAATAAGTTACCATATTAGGGCATTGTCCTTTTATGCCCAAATATGGTCATACGATGTCCATATTTTGGCATAAAAGTAAAATTTTCGGGATTCTAACCCACTTGGGGAGATTTTTTCACATTTTTTTTTGCCAGGATGATGCACAAGAACTCATTTCGAAACAAATGGTCTGTAAGCCGTTTTGCAATTCAGCTCTTAAAATATACTTTCAACTCACAGTCTTACTGAACTCGAGTACTGAACTGTTGTTATCTTTCCGTAGAGTAAAAAGTGCGACAATTGAAGCTAAAATGCTCTTAACTTTTTATCTTTATAATGTTTACCAATGTTGTTAATTTACCGGTAAATTAAAAACTGCGGTAAATTACCGGTAAAATAAGTAAAATAAAATTGGAAAAAAATGAAAAAAAAAAAAAAAAATCCAAAAAATGTTATATTTTAATTATTTTACCTATTTTACTTAATTAACCACTTTTTAGGCCGGTAAGTAAATTAACCGGTAAATTACCGATTTACATCACTGATGTTTACCATTTCATTATTATTGATCTTACGACAACAAGAACTTTAGCAGAGAGTAGCGGTTTAATCGCATTCAATAGTTCCCATTCAAATGATACATTCCTAATCTTACTATTTTTTTTAAATAGACCAAATTACCAAACTTTTTAGTCAATAGCCTTTCACTTGATAATGCTAAACATTCAACAGATCCAGCAAACATCACCAACAAAGAGAGTTATTACGTCGGAGTTAGTGAAGGGAGCAAGGCTGCAATAGATTGTCTCGGCGACGCTTTACCGGCTCCGATCTTTGTTTGGCGTCATCCAGATGGGTCAGTTTTATCCAATGAAACTGACAGGGTGTCAATCGTAAACAGAGTTCAGAGTGGGGATCATGTCAGTGGATATAAGATCAAAAGTCAGCTTCGCATCTCAGCGGTACAATCTGAAGATTACGGTCTTTACCAATGTGTGATATCCAATGGAATAGGAAATGAGGATTCATTGACTATTGAACTTAACGGAACGAGTAAGTAGCTTTATCAAAATTATCTGAAATTATGTTTCTTATATCGCAGGCCACACTTATTTGTATCCTTCTACGTGCAATTTACACAGTTTTACGCATGTGTACCACACACATATTCTTAGATTGATATAAATGATGTTCAATACTAGCTCTTATACAGAGCTCAGTTATTTGTTAGCACCGAACCAAACCAGTCAGAATTGGTCAGTCTGACAACACACCTAGTACATTTCCCTAATTTGATGACCAATAACCCGTTATTTATAATGACCCTTTAAAGTCGGGTTCCCAAGCCCCAAACCTTCCTTACTTTTTGGGGTAAATATTGACACCTGTAACTTCCACAATTAGTTGAAATCAGCTTCTTTGCTATTTTTTTTTCTAAATTAACCCTAATTTAGAGATAATAATAGCAATTTGTTTCAATTTTGACCTATTTTAAAGAAAAATATCTCAGTGCTAGAAGTTCCTATGTGCAATTTATTGATTTTCTATTAGAGGAAATCAATAAAACTTATGACCTTAAATTGATCGCTGATTTCCATATTTTCCCAATAAAGTCATACCCTGAAAGATTCAACACAATGTGTAAAGAAATACAACTTTTATAAGATTTAAAAACTTTTAAACCCCTTTTTCCTCAGGATTGATTTAATGTAACATAGGAACTTCTATTACTAGCATCTTCAATTTAGCCGCTTTGAAACATAGCGGCCTACCAACGTTTCAACTTATCACTGCACAGTCTAGACCTAATCATGTATAAACACACGTTCAATTGATGCAATGTGTTTAATAGTATGGAGAAGAGTTAACGACACAATTAATATATCACACTACGTTGATTACCATTACAAAATTAACGCGAATATCGGGTGATGATATTTCTGGTTGTTAAACATTACGTTTAGTTAGACTATTCGATAAAGCGTTTAAGCAACGCATTCCTAAAACGTCAGTCTAGCTAAACGAATTGTTGGCTTAGACAAAGGTCTAACTAAACAACGTTCTGCAATACGGCCCAATGTGTCCACAAATATTGTAGAAATATACAGAGAGAGTAGAAGGGTGTGTGCTGCTTATTCAAGCGCATTATTTGAATAGGCATATATATAATAGTTGGAATAAAAATATTTTTACCACTTTTTATGTAAAGGTCAATTTATGAGGAAAATGTCTTGAAACTTGAGTTGCTTTCAATGGTCTGATTTGATTGTAATTCTTGTTAGGTGTGAAATGAAACGCCGGAAGTGATAAATTTTCCCATGTACTTGTAAGGGGGCAACAACACAAATGGGTCCAAAAAGTGATTTTAGGTCAAATTTGATTTGACCCCGCCTTGTTCAAGGTCATTTCTCTACTCAAGTTGAGTGAACATATTGAATGTTTATCTGTAATATTTTCCTCATAGATTGACCTTTACATAAAATCGTGGTAAAAATATTTTTATTCCAACTATATGAGCAACCGTGTATAATTTACCGGGACTTTAACACAGGGAAAGAAATATCATGCGTTAAAAAAGAAGGACACGCAAATTCCACTCTACTTCGGTGTGTATAACGCAGATTCGTCCCACCTCATAACATAACGCCTTCTACGTTCATCATCAAAAATAAATCTTGTTGCTACATCTGTTTCTACTGCTTCGTATGGTCATAGATCTTTTTCATTTGCTGCCCCTGATCTCTGGAACACTTTGCCTTTTCATATCAAAAACTCAAGAAATGTTGAACAATTTAAATCTTCTTTGAAAACATATTTATTTACCATTGCATTTTGTAATGATTAATCCTTTGATATTATTGTTTGTTTTGTATTTTGTTGTTTGTAATGCGCTAAGGGACTTCGGTGTAATGCGCTTTATAAAAGCTGTTGTATTATTATTATTATTATTATTATTATTATTATTATTAAATGTTTTATATTGATATTTGAATTTAAAAAAAAAGGAAAACCAGAACAAGTACGACAACTCGAGGTTAAAGAAACAACAGTTAGCAGCATATCCGTGCAATGGTCACCAGGCTATGACGGTGGAGTGACACAGTCATTCTTGCTCGACTATCGAATGCAATCGAATGAAATCTACACCGAACCATACAACATTTCTGCTGCAGTAACCACTCACACCATCCCCGACTTGTTAGAATATACTGATTATGTGATCAGAATACGCAGTAGCAATATAAATGGAATAAGTGAGGGAAGGACTGTGACTGAAAGGACGTTATGTAAGAAATAAGTTATTATTATCCCGCATTAACCTGCAGAATATTCAATGCCTGCATGCTTATAACACATTTTCTATTTAATTTATTACTTCAAAATTAGTGGACAACTATATACAAAGTATGTAATAACTACTCCCCCACTTCACGACAAAAGTACACAAGTGACATATTGAAGAAATTGACTTTTGCATGTCATTTGAGTCCTTTTTTCGCATTTAGTTTTATGGTATCTTATGCAATATTCGAACAATTGCAATATAGAAACGTTTTAGAATTAACGAAGGCATCGTATAGAAAATAGACCATATCTATAATTGACATACTGCCACCGTTGATAGGGTAAATCGGACGGGGAACGGAACTCAGAGCGAGATCAAGTAGTGTATTTATCATACTTGGCCTCGTTCTGAGTTCCGATTCCCCGCCCGATTATGTCGATTTACCCCATCAACGGCGGGAGTATGTCAATTATAGATATGGTCTATTCGTATAGAATCATAGAGAATTTGTATGTCTAGACCATATATCGATCAGATACGTATCCGATGATTGTGAGTTCCGCAGTACTGGTATCTAGCATCAGTAGAAGGATCTTTCAGTGTCTTCTGACAAGAATGTTTTAAAGAATGTATCTGCTGACTACAGCAATGAAGCCCTCTACTCTTCTGACAACAATGTGTTTGAGAATAAAAAAAAAACCGTATCACCTTCAACAAACTTGACAAAAGGAACTTAAAAACCAAAAGAGCAAACGTTCGTAAAATGGCGTGGTTTAATCAGGCTTATAGCTTGGATGTTAAAAATAAACATCGGAAAAAGTCTGTTGACAGGCATTCTCCCAAAGAGAATACACTTCACAAACGTTTCATTAGACGCACTCTTAAAGTCAGTCACTCCTGCACAGCAAATACAAGAGGGTCCACAAAATACTGGGTTTCAAAAGAAGCTGAGAGCTCGTGTGGTCTAGTGGAATAGTGCAGGACTCAAAATAATGAGGTCGTGAGTTCGAGAGCTACGGCCGACGTAATGTAATTGGGCAAAATCTCGATTACTTCGTCGACCTAAGAGCATTGGGGAGATTAATAACAGCGTAATAATAAAGTGAGGCGCTATGATACTACGGTGAAAAGCGCAATAGAAATACCGGATATTACTATTATTATCACAAATTAGATAAAATATTCAATCAACATTATGTCTTGATAAGAGTTGGTATATTATAATAGTGGACATGTCTTATACATTTCCCATAAGTTACATCAAAATTGTAAGCTCCATTGGTTTGTGCGACATTACAAAGGAAAATGGTTATTCCGTGTCTCTTGAATTGCGCAAATAACTAATGCAGATTTCAACTTTTCTTAAAATATAACTTATCAATACCTTGATATTAAAGCAAAGTTAATTTGCTCTGCCAAATGCTTAATTATTATATCTTTTCATTTCTATATCTTTTACGCATTGTTTGATTAAACAATTTTGAGATTTTGGTACCAAAATGTTTCTCACATTTTTCTCACAACCCATGTGCAATTTCACGCCTGAGTTAGGTTCGGTTTTGGAGATATTTATGAAAATGTGTCTAATTATGGTAACCATAAAATAATTTCACATAGTAACGTATAGGCGGCTCTTAAATAAAAAAATGCCCATAAAATCAAAACGGTTTGACCGATTCAACTGAAATTTGAAATATAGACTGCTTGTGTAGTCATCTTTCATATAACATTGAGAACTAAAATTTGAAAAATCGGACTTAGCTCCTTTAAGTATGTTCTTTAGGAGCATATAGATTCTGAATGCAACATGCTATAATTGCCATGAAAGAAAAATGCTTATAAAAGTTCAAACTGTACAAAAGATGAGTATGTAAATGTTATTATCATTTTTTTTTCATCAATGTGAAAAAAACCAAACAAACCTGTAAGTCAACTTTATCAGGGTACAAAGAATTTGACACACCTTTTATATATTATATAGGATAGTTGTTCATATACGTTGTAACATAACATTTTCCCGTTCTTTTTACAATTAAAAGGGCTCCCCGAATCCCCAAATGACTTCAACATCGCGAGGAGAACAGTTGAGTCTATTACATTGCAATGGCAACCAGGCGAGAATAAAGGTGAAACACAATGGTTTGTTGTTGAGTACCGTCAATTGCCACATGGACAATTTATAGTGGAATTGGATACATCTGATCGATACGAATCAAATGAATATGAAGTTACCGATTTGATCTCGGGAACATCTTACGAATTCAAACTATACAGTGAGAGCGAACACGGTCAAAGTAAAGATGTTGAATTAGTGAAAGGAAAAACTGAGGGTAAGTTAATTTGTTGTTCTAAATAGGCGGTCTACCGTATTAATTTTTTTCTGGGAGGTATCAAATAAAGTGTTTATAGGGACATGCGACAGTCATTAGTAGCAAAATCGGGTAATCTGATGGGCTGCATATATAAAAAGTAGGGAATACTATTTACTTGAAATTTCAAGTATTTATTAACGTACGGTATATTTGATGACTCGCACCGAAAAGGAGGACTTTGCGACGATCTGCAAACTGAGATATCAGGCTTTGAAGTCATGGAAGTTGAGAAGTGTTAAAATTTTCATCTTGGGTGAATTTAAGATTGTGTGGTATTATGAATCTTTAAAGTTTTAAAAATCTTCCTATCAAGCCTTTTTCTATAAAATTGCGAAAAAAGATGATTTTTTTTAGCAATTTTCTAACACCGTGTCAATCTCGTTTTTGCAATTTTGTGATCGGAAGAGAAAACATCGATGTGAATTTTAAAATGCCTAATTTGCCATATTTTGGTAAATGAATTAAAGATATGTACTTTGACAATGTCTGTGTCAAATTTGATGATAATTGAGTACACCTAAATACCCGTTGATAAGGAGATTTTGTGAATAGTTGAATAGTAATCAATAACATTGATGCTTTCACAAACCCAAACTTTAAAGCCTGTTTTCTCCATCGCTATTTTTGAAAATTGATCTACACGCTCTTAGTAAAATAGCCGTATCTTCAGAACGGATTTTTCTATCGAAATGTTTGAAGTACCAACCAAATTACTTGTGAAACTCGTACGTTTTCTCATGATATCAAAAACTCAACTTTAATGTCGGAACAAAAGCCCCCCCCCCCCTTTTAGTGTGAGTCATCACATATAGGGGAAGGTGGGGCAAGTGGGCCCTCGGGGCGGCTTTGCCGAACTTGTGTTTCTGCTCACGTGACCTTGGGAAAAATAGGTAACTGGTGATTTTTGGTTATGCATAAAACATCAAATTTACCATACAATTTACAGGACGGAACTCAGCTCTTTGTGTAAGTTATCAATAAAACAAGTTTTTGAGTTATCTTAGTAATCGTTTTGAGC
>JXSR01S075303.1:9847-20916 GCA_000969725.1 Ophiothrix spiculata | reverse complement strand
CACACAAAAGTAGGTTGCCCCTAACCTCTAATGTGTTGTTCTTGTGAGATATGTGTGGCTCTTAAAAGGGTCTTTCTGAAGGCTGCTCCTTGCCAACAGTTATTTGAACAAAGGTAGGTTGCCTCTAATGTGTGCAAATGATAAGGCTGCCGCTTGCCTATAAGTCTCCAACCTAACAGATTGATACCTGATCGAGAAGTTACAACGAAAAGCTAGATGTGACGGAATTTATATGGTTTGATCAATTGACTAGATTCTTTAGTAATCAAAGATCAAAGGTACCACTAGAATTTTAAATGTTAAACCAATTAAGACTATAAGATGTTAAACCAATAGAATGTTAAGCCAATTGGATTAGCACAACAATTATATATATTTTTTTATAATCTACACTAGCAATTTAAAGTATATCCGCACTAACACATTATTCAGCCATATCTCACAAGGCGTTTATAAGGAAACTTATGTTGCTTTTGGTCAGATCTGATAGGTAATCTAATTAAAATTGAGCTCCGAAGGGGATCAAAACGTGATTTTTTAGGTCAAATTTGATTCGACAACACCTGGGTCAAGGTCACTTTACCACTCAAGTTGAGAAAATGCTTGGAAGCAAACGAAAAATGATCCTTCAAGGAGTGTTTTGTGACGGTATATGACAGATTGAAAACCTCTTAAAACGTTTTAAAATGTCATATAACGCCAGGGACCATTCCATTTTTACCACAGCCTTATTTTGGTAAACTGGGATGCGTTGAAGGATCATTTTTCGTTTGCTTCCATGCATTATCTTGGCGAAGTCAAGCGTGACAAGGACATTTAATCGCCTGCTTGTCACTCTATTACATAATATACACATTCCATATGACCATTCAACAAAATTATTGATTAAAAACAATTATGATAATTTAAGTAAACCATTGTAATTTCTTTTATCGCTTTATTTATAAAGATGCTCCTACTTATGCAGCTGTGAATAAACCGAAGACAAAAAGCTCTGCAGATGGTATGTATTATTTGTCTGAAATGTATGTCAATAGCTTTCATAGTGCAACTATGAATAATATAATCAGGATAATGTTTGAATTGTTCACTCAGCATTTTATGTAAAAAAAACCGCACAGCACTATGTTCAAAATTTTTAAACATGTTAACCACACTAATTTTGTAATCTTATTGTGATATAATGTGGGCAAATGTTCTGTTGTAATAAAAAATAGTTATTTCAAATATTTTATAATTTGTAATGGTGTTTTAATGTCACTGCTACGCATTTTTGTGCAGAAAATTGGGAGTTCCCATGCCTTCTTTACCCATTTGATCAAAAAAATTTAAATATTTTTGGAATATGCACTAAATTGGCGAAAATATTTCGGAATTCCCATGCCTTCTTTACCATCATGGAGGGAAAACGTTGATTTATTTTGGGATATCCCAATGAGAAATTCATGCAAAATATTTGGGAATCCCATACCTTCTTTAGAAGGTGTACCATTAATTTCTGGAATAGCCCATTTTATGCACACAGATTCACTTAAATGAGTTTGAGCCAATGGAAAGGTTACAGGCATCCATGGACATCCATGTGTAGATTTACATATTGAAAGGGTAAAGAGTAGAGTTTAGAGATATTGAAGTGGTTATTGGTAGCGTAGAATGCGAAATAAGAAAATGTAAAGTAAATTTAACTGATAAACGCCTTCAGCCTTATGAGTATAGAGACATCTTGAATTGCCCATGTTATTCTTGATCTCCAAGTTATTCGAAAGTCTCTGGAATATCCCACTTGGATTCGTTGATCTCTCCAAAGTGTACCCGACTTCTTGTGAACCCCTATCTGCCTTGATGTTCCGTTTATTGACATCATTCCTTCTCATTTAATTTTGATATCATGATTTGAACCAGTCATGACCAATATGATTTTGATAATGGCAGAAAACAAGAAAGAACAACTTACTCTACTGTTGATAGGGTTATCATTTTTCTTTTATTCAAAAAATCAACTGAAAAAAGTGATCTATGCTTCACATAAATAAAGGAACAGAAGCCCAACAAGATATTGAAATAGATCTTTTTCATTTTGCTTGTCAAAGGATAAAAAGGGAAAAAATATAACAAAGATTAAAAAGTTTCTTTCAAATGATTGGTTATGTGTATGGCGTTTCAAATATTAAGTTTCACTTCAATGAGAATCATAATCCCATCGAAGTCTTAAAGTTATCATTCAAAGATTACTTAACAACACTTAACTGGTCTGTGTCTATACAATTGGCTGATTCAATTTAGTGCCATTTCTGAATCCGGTCATTTATGTCTTCAAATGGAAACAACTTCAGTAATAGCCAGTCAATTGTTGTGAATGGGGTGTCTAAATATGCAAAATTATCACCACATTTCGGCTGCAAAGCTAATATTAAATTATTATGTATTTTTAAAACATGCTTTCACACCACTAAAATAGCATTTCCATGTCAATATCCTAATCATATTGTCACATTTGACCTTGTAGTTGACTTGTTTAGACATTGTTAGATAATTGTTATAGTAAGTTGTTGCTATACTTAAACAGCCATAACAAGAACATCCCAACCCTACGAGCTCCCCTCTGCAACTACATGCTAGGAAAATTATCTAACAATGTCTAACAAAGTCAAATGTGACACTATTATAAAGGATAAAGACATAGAAATGCTTTGTAGTGATTTGAAAGCATTTTTAGAGATTTAAATGCATTTATATTCTAAATGTACATAACTTAACAGAAGGCAGCATATGGGGTTGGGAGTTGGGGTGTTCTTATTCTAGCGTGTTCAGTTTCTATTGATTACTTTTAAGCATTTAAAACTGTTTACATGGTTTCTAATGAAGACATGTTGTTGTGGTGGTCATTCATGTGCTAAAGACAGCTCAATTTTTCTCTGGGACTAGCATGATTGTTATCAATTTTATTGATTATTGTTTAACTGTAGAGAACGTTTTCTCTCAAATACAGATGAGGAAAGTGCGTATGATGATGTTGCAAATGTGAGGACAAATGCGGAAGAACAGAATATGGAAGGAAAAACTGTAAGCATTGAAGAAAATTGACGTTTATTCGTGATGATGATAATGAAGATGATTTTGTTGATGTTCATGATGATGATGATGATGATGATGATGATGATGATGATGATGATGATGATATCGACGACGAGGACGACGGCGACGGTGATGATTATAATGACGACGACGACGATGATGATGATGATGATGATGATGATGACGATGACGATGACGATGACGATGACGATGACGATGATGATTTGTTCTTTTCTTTTCACGTTTAGGTTAACGCAGAAGGATTAATATACCAAGAAGTTGCTCATTTCAAAACACACCCTAAGGACGCACCTCCGATTCGAACAGAGGAGTCAACAGAATATGCAAGCCTAGATTTTAATTTAATGAAGTCAGGAAAGAAATGAAGTGTTGGTAAAAAAGAAACAGACATAAAATTACAAAGCTAATTTATTATGAAAGTCCTAATATTAAGAAAAGTAATGAGTGGAAAAATTATTAGGCAGAAGAGTTCGCGTTGGATTAACAAGAAGTAATAACGAATTGAAACACACACAAATTGAAGCTATGCGCCTGTGGATCATTTACTGCGTCAGATATTGTATATTTGCTGTTTATCTTCTATTGTATTTTTTCCTGATAGTTCAAAGTTTACGATGATGCACTTCAATAAGACAACTCTAATAGGCTATATTGTTTGTACAATAACCATTATTCAGATTTATCAAATGTGTTTGCAATAACAGCAGTTTATCGTTTTTCAATATTTGTTAAAATAAATTGGGATGTTATAACACTACAGTTTAAAATAAATTACAAAAAACAGTTAAAACTTGTCCACTTGAAGGAAATTATAACCATATTTCATTTGTCGAACGACAACGCTAGTCAAATACAATGTTGTACACGACATTAGGGAAAGAAAATAAAAGTGGTGCCCTTGGTTAAAGTAATACCACAGAGAAACAGAGATGAAGTACAGTGCAATGCTCTGAATTCTTTGCGAGTCAAAACATGATTTGCTTGCCTTTTGGACTTCATTTTTGGCACCACCTTGATTTTATTTAAACTTGTCTCTATCTTACCCCTAAAGAACGGTATGCTGTCTTTTATTATACATTTCCACTGGGAGAAAGTTGTAATAAATTTGAATCCACTTCGAAATTGTTTTTAGGTCGAGTTGCCATGGGGAAACTTATGAGAAGTTGATTTCAAATTATTCAACTTTTCTCCAATGTAAACATTGGAAAATTGAAGTTGACTTTGCAGTTAAAACCTGAGATTAATGTGACTTTCAGGGTTCATCCATTTTTGTACCGGGAAACTTTGGACTTAAATTCGTTTTACGTACAATTTTGCATTTTAGATAGGCCTATGCTGCCCTACCATGACAAAAAGAAGTAAGTGACATTTTTTTACGAAATGCTGTTTTATTCTTAATATTGATCTACATCTTCCCGCCAAATATAAGTAAAAGTCAGTTAAGTCACCAGAAAGTCAACAATTTACATGTTGGAAACTTACTTCCTTATTTTGTACATGAAAAGTATAGGACATATTACAATTTTCATGAATAAACCACCACAAATGGAAGTAAGATACATGCTCATTGATTGATTTAATTGATTTATTGGTCATTGATTAACCTTAATCTGACTCAATTGTCTTTGTCTTACAGTATATGCTATTATAATTCTCTAAAAATGAAATTAACCTTGGTAATTAATCAAATTTGAATAAAATTAATTGAAATTGTGTTTTTCACTAATAACTCAAAAGTTTAAAAAATGTGACTTACTCCCTTTTGTCGTGGTAGGGCAGTATATAGGCAATTTAGATATAAATTGGAAACCAAATTACTTATTATTATAACATGTGGGATATTTGAAAATATAGGCCTAAATAGGCCTACTTATTGAAATATATCGATTGTATTTATGAACGCGACCTTTTTTCTGACTGCACATACATTAAAATCAAAAAAGTGATTGTTACCCTGCCAAAGGCTTTGGCAGGGTTCTGTTTTTCACCTGTTTCTTTCTTCTTTCTTTCTTTCTTCTGGCAATACTTTGATGTCTCATAACTCTGGCATACAATGACCGATTTTCATCATTATTATGTTCTGAGCTGACCGATTTCCAAAAAAATCGGTCAGGGATATCGGACAGAAAACAAAATGTCAGATTTTGAACATAATAATGATAAAATTGGATGGATTTTTCGCATGATACTCAAAGATATTGGTCTCGGAAATATCGAGCTCGACGCTGCGCGTCTTGCACGATATTTCGTAAAACTCATAGCTTGACCAATATCTTTTTGTATCATACTCAATCCATCCAATTTTATATCAAACTTGGGTGAAGGCACCAGAATCACCTCCCATATATGTAACCTGACCCCTGACCCCTCAAAGGTCACGTAGGGGTCACGGGGTCAAAAACTTGATTTTCACGAAAAAAGTTTCAACTCATGTACTTTACATTGTATGTTCCTGAAATTTTGGGACATGAAACCTATTGACATTGTTCACAAAAGTTACTGGATGAAAAAAATACCTGGGGTCATATGGGGTCACAGGGGTCAAAAAAGGTCAAATTATTTAAAAAATCATTAAAAATCAGTAACTTCCTAGTGCAAGGTGGTATAATTATTCTACTTGCACAGATAGATTGGCAAAAATATACTGAACAAATCTTGGTGACCTTTGACCCCAAAGGTCAAAGTTCATGGGTCAAAGGTCAAATTATCAAAATGCTCCGATTGACTTAAAAAATGGTATGCAGGTACTTTACAGCATCCTGAACAACATGAACACATTTTAAAAACCATCCGAGGTCATTAAAGGGGTGTTAAGGGGGTCAAAAGGGGTCAGAGGTCAAATTACCAAAATGCTCCGATTGACCTGAAATTTGATATGGATATACTTTAGGACATCCTGAGCAACATTAACACGTTTTTTAAATCATCCAAGGTCATTAAAGGGGTGTTAAGGGGGTCAAAGGGGGTCAAAGGTCAAATTACCAAAATGCTCCGATTGACCTGAAATTTGATATGGATGTACTTTAGGACATCCTGAGCAATATAAACACATGTTTAAAATCATCCAAGGTTCTTAAGGGCGTCAAAAGGGTCAAAGGTCAAATTACCAAAATGCTCTAAGAAAGGTCAAATTTTCAACTTTGTCCGATTTCAAAGTTTAAGGTGTCAAATTGTTTGTCTTGGACCAGCGATCAAGAATGTAAATGGTGGCTCTGCTGTCCGACTTTTCCTTAGGGGTCAAAGGTCAAAAGAAAGGTCCAATTTTTAACTTTGTCTGTTTTCAACAAATAAGGTGTCAAATTGTTTGTCCTGGACCAGCAATCAAAAGCCTCAACGTTGACCCCGTCGTGTTACCTTTTCTTTGTCCAATTTCAAAGTTTTAGGCAATCACATATTACATACTTATCCTGGCAAAAATAGATTGCAAAAGAAATTACTGGACACACATAGGTGACCTTTGACCAGAAAATCAAGAGTGCATAGGTTAAATTTTTAAATTGCTCTTATTTAGCTTGACATTTGATATGGATGTACTTCAACACATCCTTGTCAACATAAACACATTGTAAAAATCATTAGAGGATTAAAGGTAATTAAAAGGGTTTCAAATGTTAAATTGTCTAAAATCATTTAACATCAATGTTCCAAGTACAAGGTAGTAGATTTATTCTACTAAAAATGACAATTGGCAGGGTCTCTGTCACTTCAGGGACAGTACAGTTCTAGTTTATATTTTTTCTGAGACACACGGTATTCCTATTTGGGTTCCGAGTCAGGCTTCCTTGACCTTTCCTTGAAAGAGTAACCCTAAATATAAACATATCTGGTTTGTGTAAACCAGTCAGTCAACACACATAACTCTCATAGCAGTGTTTTTATGTTCTGTTTTTACAATTTAGAATATGGACATTACTAACTCAATTTAGTGGAAATATCAATGTCCTAAACACTTTAACCAAAGCTACAATTCATTCATATTTCAAATATGATTTCTGATTTCATCAACAGTGTAATACATAGCTTATTTATTTTTAATTATATAACAAACTTCTATAAAGACCTAATTGAAAGCAAATTACATGTTAAATCTGTATACATCAAGTTCTTCGGGTCAAATTCCATCGTAATATCCAGGCTCCGTAGAGCCCGCCTAAAAAGACCTTAATAAGTCGTTTTTGTGGACACTAGTGATTCATGATTTTTTTGTATTAATTGGCGTAACTCATTTTTGTCAAAGTCCATGGACCAAATGTTTTTACTAGGCAACTGAACACAATGTTTGCTCATTGGATAGCAGACTGCATTATTGCAAAGAACTGATGAGTCATTATAATAACATGTACGAGTATCATAGATTATATTGTGTCATAGAAATGATCATAAGTCATGAATTGTGACAACATAGAAAATATGTAACATATTTTTTTCTCCGTAGTTCAATGTAGTTTTATTCCAGAAGTGTTTTAGAAAGGATGCAACTAATATCTTGGCAATTTATTGTTTTCTAAATGCACAAACTCCCAAGACAATTGAACAATGTTATGAGATCTATGGTTCAAGTCAACGGGAGGTGAGGTAGCGGTCATTGACTTGTACATAAACTTGATGAAAAAGCACCACTGTTTCGAAAGTCGTTATGTCAACAAGGAAAATCCTACAAATATCATTTTTCAATTCATCATATCTATCAATGCCAAAAAATATTTGTTTCCTTATTTGAAAGGCTATTTAATAGGTTACCAAAAGCAGCTTAATTGATATCATTTAATGATCAGGAAGACTGGTGAAAGCTACTTGGGCTGCTTTCACGTTTATTACAGCGTACACAATTTTTTTTTCATGAAATGCAGTGAGATAAAATATCAAAATAACTTTTGTTTTAATAGGTTAAAATATTGCCGATATCCCAAAGTAAGCATAAACAATTACTGGAAACTTGAAAGCAATAACGCAATAGCTTACATCTTTCCCACATAGTTCGGTTTAATATTTAAAGAGTAATATGGAAATCAATATTTATTTTCCTAACTCAATTGATAAAACTTGAGTTTTAAAGAAGTTAAGTTCAGAAATGATAGTGTTTCCTTTAACCTAGAAACCGTGCTTGCGTGTTGACTGTTTCACCAACTAGGATATGATCCCTGAAAAATTTGTTCAGGTATAGCAGGAATGTAAGTCCCCCGTTCTTATTGTCCGGGCTGTACAGTAAAGTTTAGGCTAACAACTCACGCAACATCAGTTTCGCGCTTTATTCCGTTATTGTCTATGGAAGGCGGACTACCATTTCAGGGAAACTACGAATACTTTCACACCGGAGTCCAATCTAACACAACGAAAACGGGTGTCTACGGGTATGGTCATCATTAAGAGGTCTATGCCTTTGTTCCATCAAACATAATGGAACAGTAAAATCAATATCGTCATCCTGTTGAATATCGTATGGCTGATTTGGGACATTACCGTATGTGCCATTATTGTGCTATCGGTAAATGAATATCTCTGTCTGCATGTAGAGTGTAGACCATCAGTTTGGAAGAAACAAAGTGCATTCTGTTGCTAAAGGAGTTGGCTTTTGATATAAATAAATGACAATGTGATACAAAGTCAACTTTTATCTTTCATGGAAGGAAACTGTGTATAATTTTTATGTTACCACATTTATCATGTGTATAATGTCAGTATCATTTGTATATTTGATATTCTTGTAATATAAGCTATACTTTTATGCACTTAAAATATACAGTTTTAGTACTGTGTTGAAAATATTCAAATTTGTGATGTATTTCTCATTTAGTAGTATGTACAGTTTTTCTTACCAATTCATGGCTTTATATGATAAGTCACATTCTTGAAAGTAACAATCAGGCCAAATTCGAACAAATGAAACATAATGGATAATTTATGAACAGAAAAGGGCTTGACGCATATTATGATATACATGGTTAAAAAACGTGTACCAGCGGGGAGGTGTTGGTGGAAACACAGATTGAGGATGCGCTCATTGACTTATATGCACAAAATCGTTCAAAAAATATACGTCTTTCAAATATCATAATGGCTAAGTTAAAAAATATCCACTTATTTATTGGTGAAAGATAAACACATTTAATCATGCCAAAGACACAATTATAGGTGGTGTATTGAAAATGGTTTGATGAAGAAGACTTTACAAAAAAAAAAATAAAAACTTTATAACTAATTTAGTTTCAAAAGTCACAATTTGGATAACAAGTTTTGTATGTGGTGAACATTTTTAATGAGTTGATTGGTTGTTTAACCATTGGTTGGTTTGAAAATGCATAATACAATAATTGTATAGATCACCAGTAGAAACAAAAGTAAAATCTGTTGGATGAGATTAACCCTTGCAAACCAGGCTAATTTTTGTAACACGTCTACCCAGGGGAGGATGGAGTGGGGTAGGTTGTTGTAGCCCCCCTAAATTGTTTGAGCGGATTCCCCTACGAATTTGACCCCCTATCAATAGATAGGTATGGTCCTTCCCTATCCAACGATACCAAGATCACACAAATCATCAAAGGCGTTACGTAATTATGACGTCATAAATTTGGCCCGGATCGGAAAATCGGTATTATGGCAAATTTTGCTTTAAAAGTTCTAAATAAGGATTGTCACGGATTTTTTGGTAATAAAGAAGGGAAATGATAATTCTAACATATATACATGCCCTGCAAGTTTTAGCTTCAAATCATGCATACAGTTTTCAAAATGGCGATTTAAAGTTTTCTGCCCCCTATACCTTAGCTTAAACTCCCATATTACCTAGGAAGCAAAACCTCATATTTTTAAAGAACTAACATGTCGAGATCTAAAAGGTTGGCCTATACCAGGGGGTTCTATGGGGCATGTGCAATAAATCCAAGGTGGACTACTAAATTGATATGCTGTGTGAGGGCGCTTTTTCAAAATGGCCGCCAAAATAGCATATTTTTCAACATTAATAGCTTGAAGTAACTTGTAACTCACTCAATATCAATTTGTTTCATTTGGAAATAGCTTCTACAGCTATAGCAAACATATTTGATAAACAAATGGGTCATATGAATATTTCAAATTTAAAATGCCCGCCAATATGACCGCAAAATATCATATCTTCATGAAAATCAACGGAAATAAGTCTTTTCAATGCCTGATATTGTAAATATTCAATATAGATAAACATTTATCATTACCACAAGAGCATTAGTTGTAAAATCATATCGTTCTTTTAATTAAAAAACAAATTGGCGCCAATACTAAGATCTAACATGGCCGCCAAAATATGTTTTAGTTCACAAAAATGTGTTAAAATGACTAAAAACCAGCATCAAGCACACTGTAAGTTAAATATATTTGATGGAAAGTGGTTTTGAGAGTTACAGCAGATATATATTTGTTTCAAAATTAGGCTCTTAACAAGTTAAAAATTCTAAATGGCACCTATACTGAGATCCAAAATGGCCGCTAAAATATGTTTTAGTACGCGAAAAAGTGTGAAAATGACTTTAAAAACTGCATCAAGCACACAATAAGTTCAAGTGGTTTAGAGAGTTACAGCAGATATGTTGGTCCCAAAATTGGGATGTTAACAAGCTAAAAATTCCAAATGGCACCTATACTGAGATCCAAAACGGCCGCCAAAATATGTTTTAGTGCGCAAAAATGTGTGAAATGACTTTAAAACAGCATCAAGCACACTGTAAGTTAAATATAATTGATGGAATTTGGTTTTGAGAGTTACAACAGATATATTTGTTTCAAAATTAGGCTTTAACTAGCTGAAAATTCCAACTGGCACCTATACTGAGATCCAAAATGGCCGCCAAAATGTGTTTTAGTCCGCAAACATGTGTGAAAATGACTTAAAAACAGCATCAATCACACAATAAGTTCAATATAATTAATGAAACGTGGTTTAGAGAGTTAGAGCAGATATATTTGTCCTCCAATTAGGATGTTAACAAGCTGAAAAT
>JXSR01S075301.1:92705-111925 GCA_000969725.1 Ophiothrix spiculata | reverse complement strand
CCCTTTTGTTATCTTCTAACTTAGTACTTAATTGCGTTTATTATACGTTTTAGGCAGAGAAAGCTGAAGTAAATGACCGCTGTGCATTTAACGGATCAATTTCATACTAAGGACAATTTGTATTTATTATTCACGTTTATTTATTTGTATTTATTTTGTACGTTTTTCTGCCAAATAAAAGAAACTGAGTGAAAACAAGCCAAGGTTCATAATCAACTTCCGAAATGTACATATCCTATGCTAATGAACGTACGCTCCACGGGTTCATGTATGCATCATTCCATTGGTATAATTGCTTAAAGTTAAGTTGTTTTACGTCATATCATGGGGTATGGTCACTTCTTTCCATTAATAGCTAAGAAATTACATAGCTATGACGTCATAAATAATTCCGAATCAGAAAATCACGATTTCGGGCAACATTGACCACCAAATCAAACTATTAAAGTTATATATATCAAAAATCGATATTTTTCAAAATTGCGACTTGAACTTTTTCGAGGTAACAACCATCCCCCATTACCTTTCGACTTTGAGGACACACACTGGCCCCTCTGACCGGGAACCTAAGGGTTCTAAGATGACAGCTAAGGATAACCTTAAAATCACTCAGAAGCTTTAGGTCATATTTGTTTGCGTTTTCTTGAGACAACGAATCATTTTTTATTTTTGGTAAGTTACTATCCTTGGTCTTGGTCTCGGAAAGAGAGAGGTAAAATTTATATTTTTGGACTAGGATTAGTAAGGACTAATCACAGTTAGACTATGCTATATATTTTATCTCCCCGACCATCAAATTAAATCAAAGAATTGCGTAGTTTTATTTGCATAATTATAAAATATTTTTGCCAAATACACATCACAACAAGAACAGTTAGGTAACTTTTACCAAACTTTATTCAACTTAATCATGTTAATACAGGATATACATTTGACTAGTGTTTCAATAACCGTTTGATATCATGAAGCCCTGATATTATTTGTTTCTAGCTTTTATATGACCTAGAATAAATTTTGTTGAAAACCTTGCCCCTCATCGGCATCAAAAATAAAACTTTTGTACTGCCAAATCCGATTCTAATGATACATGAGATATTTTATGATGATGACATGATAATCCGTACCCACTCCTTTCAAATATGCTTCCGGAAATATTATGATGCCAAAGACCACATTTGTGACTTTGTCACAAAGGGGTTTTATGTCGGAATGCTTTTGAATCTAATCTGATTGCCTGTGTCAAAAAAGTTTCTTGCACATACGCAAAATAAAAATATATCATATTTATATGATGCAAGTTACAGAGGTGTGGCGTACATACACTTCTTGATCTTTTGAAAAAATTGGTATTAGTAGGTTAAAGTCAACCAGAAATAACCTTGTTTATGAATGATTATTACCAATTTGGTTGTAACTTTGCAACCAAACATCCAATAACCAAAGGCAAGGTGTCATTTAAAAGCTTAAAATCTCAGCTTTTAGATGAGACCAAAAATCAGTTTTGATCTTGGGACCCTAAAGATACCTTTCGATATGGTTGGTCACAAATATATACACATGTCACTCAGAAGGAAAATATTTAATCAATGAGTCCTTGCCTTTACTGGCCTTTTGTTATCTTCTCAATATCATTGTTTTTGTTTCTATTATGTTCTATGATGATGTAAAGTTTGTAATTTTTATAATAGCCTATTGGAAGAAATTTGATTTGATTTGATTTGCAACAATGGCTGGCTTTTAACCAAATATTTTGAAACTAAGGGGCCACTTCAAAACTCAACCGGCGGTTGCTGCCGGTTTTGGGCGGTTCAACCGGAATAAACAATAGTCAACAGCCAAGAACAGCCCAGAACTGGCATACAATCACCGGTTGAGTTTTAAAGTGGCCCCTGAACTATATACAATCGATAACAATAGACCTACAGTACGATGTATAAAACACGATACGATGATGCTCAACCATCAGGCAGCAGACCGGTGTTGCAGACATTTTGAGAAACAATGGACATGGGCGACACATCTAGCCATGAGAAACGCTAATAGATGGACAAAGAGGTATAGAGAAGAGGAGATGAAGAGGCGATTTAACATCACTTGTTGGCACAACATTGGAAAGAATAGCAATAGGTAGAAAGGTCTTGAAGGCTACATCATGAATGACACGGCATAGATAGATAGGTAGGTAGGTAGGTGTGTAGGTAGGTAGTAGGTAAGTAGGTAGGTAAGTAGGTTACACGGATAAATATTCTCATGCAGACCTATGTATACACCATTGTATTTAATGGTATCGTTGTTACATACAGATCTATGAACAAAGACGAAATGACTATGTCAGCGTCTATCCATTAGCTGTCGGAAGCACTTTTATTTGTATTTATTATTCACTTTCTGTCTCACGCGGAGTTTCAAATTGCAAACATGTCTCATCTATTATGTATATATGTCAAAACGTAGGCGGAACGTGTCAATAAAGTTTCGAAAGCTAGCAAGATTTGTTTTTGATATAGTGGTTATAAAACAATATGTGATGACTCACCCCGAAAAGGGGGACTTTGTGATAGAATACTTTTCGAGAAACTGACGAAATAGGCAGAAAATACTAAGAATATTCAGCAGATTTTCTGTTATAAAATTTGATCGCCTTGATCAATTTCAGAAAGTAAGGTGTCATATTAAAGCTTAGAAAATGTTGTAACAGATGAAATGATAAAATCAAAATTGATATCATCTGCAAAGTCCCCCCTTTCGGGGTGTGCCATCACATATACATGTATCTGATGATAAAAAAAGTTAATCGCCAGTGTCTGATGACTATTTGTTTAGGTACAATTGAATTGTCGATAGAATGCAACTTAAGAATGAAGTAAAATAATTAAAGGAGCATGGTCCGATTGCTTCAACTTTTTTTTTCAAATTTTGTGAGATTCTGGTACCAAAATATCGCTCATATTTTTCTCATAACCCATGTGAAATTTCACGGCTGAGTTATGTTCCGTTTGGGAGATATGTATGAAAATGTGTCTAATTATGGTAACCATAAATAATTTTTATACAGTAACGTATAGGTGGCCCTGAAATACAAAATTGCTGATAAAATCAAAACGATTCGACCAATTCAGCTAAAATTTGAAACTTACGACTTCTTTATTGGTCATCTTTCCTATGACATTAAAAACTAAATTTTGAAAAATCGGACCAAGTCCTTTAAAGGTTATAAAATAATTATATTCACACAAAAATATTAGTCTTTTTTCAATTTAAAAGTGTTTCTGCGACGATTTAAAACTTTTAATTATTCTTTGATTTATTTAACTAGTGTTATACCACATATATTGAAATGAATTCGGATCACACTTTTTGCTTTTGAAGTTTTTCTAAATAGAGACTACAAAACAATATTTTTTTAATTACTCGCTAGTTCAACATTGTATATGATTACTCGTTATTTATGTATGATTGGGTATGTCTACTCAGCGTTGAATGTAGAAGATGTCAACAAAGCCGGGCATTGATCTTGTTATTAGAAGGATATATAATTTAGAACAACTAGATTTTGTTCTTTTGATTAAGACGAAATGACTTTTTATATAGTAAAATAATACACCTGACACGTTAAAATTAAAATAGTTTAAAATTCTTTGTATTTCTTCCCATTCATCTTTCAACATTTTTCTACTAAAGGCTGGTTGATTGATAGGTGATATGGTTTATGATGATACATCGTCTTCCATCGATCACCTGTTTATACGAGTTAACGTTGTTTCGAGTGAGCCATCGGCGCCTTTTTCAGAAACCGTTCGGTTGACGTATCACCGACCAAATTGGTGGGAAGCAAACATACGGTTGATGGTTAACAATTTGCTGGTCGGCAAGTAGAAACATGCTATATATTTGACAGATAGCATTTGTTTGAAAGCGTGGCTTATCCAATTAACGTATAACATTACATATGGGAAGTTATATACGGCAAGAAAATATTCTTGTCATTTGATTGGTTGACTCTTGAATATTTGTGATGGCTCACCCCGAAATCAATTTTGATTTTATTATTTCATATGTTACAACATTTTCTTAGCTTTAAAATGACACCTTGTTTTGTGAAATTGATCAAGGCGATCATATCTTACAACAGATAATCTGCTGGAAATGTTTATAATTGTCTTTACTATTTGCTCTCTATTTCCACCAGTGTCGCAAAGTCCCCCTTGTCGGGGTGAGTCATCACATCTGGTAGTCTCCTCCCGTAATTGACATCATAGCCGGGTATTTTTTGATAACAAAACATCTTACATGAATAGTTGTTGCATATCACATTTTACTGATCATACAGCTAGAGATAGTAAGTTTGTAAAATACAAACACATGTATAATGAATATCTGTAACTATCTCGGGTTTGCCGTATAGTAATGAATAAAAGAGCACATTTGTTGCAAATTAATCAACATTTACTCTTTATTCCGAATATTTCGGTAATACCCATCACCATCCTCAGCTGTCTAACTCTGAGTTCTAACTGATTCTCCTCGTATATCTCGTCGAAGATGGTATCCTAGACGGTGACGGTATTAACAAAAGAGAATAGTAATCTCCCCCGTCTCTATATAGATGGATCTGGTCTCTTGGTGCAACAGCATCATCTTATTTTACTAAATGTTTCAAGATTTGGTTCATGTTCGGTTTTCTGACAATGTTCCACTATATCTTATTTTCATATTTATATTTGTCCATTATGTTCTTGATCCTTTTAATCTCTAGATCCTGGGATGGAAACCAAAAAGAATACGTTATTAACGAAGCACAAAGGACGCGTGCTTATTACCAAATATGATATGATGGTAAGTGGTATTGTAGTGCTTTAAATTGATTCTTTGAAATAATTTTCATCTAAAACACAATTTCATCGATCCCACTTTTAGAACTCTCAATAAAAACTTATACATGAAGCACGCTAGTTTGTTAAAGAATAGGCATTTCCATCCTCTAAAAATCATTGTTTACACTGTGTATTTCACCTGGAGAGAAGACACTGGCATCTTGTGTCAAAGGAATCAATTGACAGTTTCAGGGAGGAAGGTACTATTGACTCTACATGTATTTGTATTCAACTCACAACACGTGTCACGTCTCATTAATGCAGCATAAATTTTAAGTGAAAAACATTGTGTAACGTGGCCGTTGTGTTATTCAAAAATGAAATACAAACGTGGCTATACTATTTTATTTGGTATTAGTTTTTACCAACATACTTAAAAGGAGAAAACACACACATCCCCCCCACACACACCCCCCCACCACACACCCAACACACACACTAACATAATTGAACCCCACATCCCCAACACCCCCCTCTCTCTCGTTCATTCATTGCTATTCAAATGCAACCCAATTCAGAATTGATGTTCGAGATATATATAAATTAATCCATTACACAAAATTTGATTCTGTTAATTGATTGAATAAAAATTGTTAAGTGTTCAATATTTTGAAGTTAAAAAATTTTAGATCGTTTAAAATACCTTAAAAAAATGATTGTTTGCCATGTAATAAAGTTTTAACAAAGAGCTGAAAATCAATTCATGAGGTATATAAAACAAATGCTGACTGCTATAAATTTGGATAATGTTGGACTTAATTACTTCCTTGGCACCATTCAACCTACTATCATTCCGGTTAAGGAAACACCCGGAGTGAAAGTTCATATCATCAACCTCAGTTAAAAGCAGTTAATATTTGTATACAATTTCCCTCATGAGCATCAATACTAAACACCGCCAAGATCAATTTTAAAGGTATTTGTTTCTTCAATACTATCTTCACTGCAAAAACGCAAGTGCAGCACTCAGCTTGTAGTAAGCATTTGGTGTTACCAGCAAGTTTAACAGGGTGTCAGTGCAAAAAATAGTGTCGGGCATTGTAACAGTAAGTTCGTCATTGTTACTCTGGTGTTACATCAGGTGTACGAATAATTTTTTTAAGAATAACACCTACACCTTAATGTTGTATTTTACCGCGAAACATTTACATTACCAGAGACGTTAAATATGTGCAAAGAAGCTTGCGTAAGTTTCCCAGGCGATCTTTTGAGCATCTGTCATCTTTTTCTTGTTGACTTAATGTGTCTAAGTAACTATGTTTTCGATGATATTATGATGTATGGGATAGGTAAGGGGCCGCTTCAAAACTCAACCGGCGGTTGCCTGTCTGTTCCGGGCGGTTCTGGCAAGTTCAACCGGAATTAACAATATCTAACGGCCAAGAACCGGCAGACAACCACCGGTTGAGTATTGAAGCGCCTAATTTCATTCAGCCTTAAGTATCACAGTTCTATTGGGAAGAATCACCAACAAAGTATTGAATTAAAACTATGTGGTGTAAATTAAACACCACAATTTTAGCACAACTGGGTGTTTATTAAACACTCAGAGGGAGTCAAATAATAACACCAACGATAGTTTTGAAATAACACCAAAGGGTTTGGACCTCCAAGAACATCTCACAGTGTTAAAATCAGCAACCTCGGTATTACATAAACACCGGAGTTGTTGCAGTGTTTATTTAGAAATACTATAGAATATAGCGGCAATGTTGAAAGATCATAGTCAAAATGTTTTGAAAGTTAAAAATGTTATGAATATATGTTTTGTTTGCAAAACAAATATGAAAAAAGGTGAACATTCATTAATGACGTTTTCCCACGCACTCGATGTTCAAAGCCATCAGGGATTTTTAAAACAAATCTGATCCCTTGATAGTTCGATATTAGGAAATTGATTTTTCGTCTAATGAATGAAATATTCTTACAAATACAGGGTGTCCCAGAATAATCCTTACAATCTTTGCGTGTAAATTTCATAGGTTTAATGGATAGTCAGAAAGTATGTAAATAGTGCATTTTATAGCCAATGAGTTGAACTTTTAGATACCGTTTGTTTCAGTTCAATCAGTAGTATACAACAAAAGTTATGTTGTATCAAACTTTTGGGTGGGTTTTTGTCTGGTCCAATTTCATGATTATTGGCCATAAAGTAAGGGTGTTTCTGAATGGCATAAAAATGAGTCACCTTGGAAAAGTTATCATATTTGTCCTATTTTTACATCAAATGTGTTCATTTTTTCAGCATAGATAAAAGAAAGTATGTGCGTAATAAATAAGTAAACATCGTTACGGTTGAGTGAACAGATCAATGACAATACTCAATAGAGCTACATTCAAGGGGAACTAACAAATTCGTGAAATTGGAACAGCAAATTTTACAGTCAATTATTTGACAAAGCATAACTTTTGTTGTACATTACCGATTGAAATGAAACAAACGGTATCAGAAAGTTCAATTCATTGGCTATAAAATGATATCTTTAAATACTTTCGTAACTATCCGTTAAACCCATGAAAATTGCACGCAAAGATTGTAAGGTTTATTCTGGGACACACTGTACCAGGAGATCTATCAAACCCAAGGAAACAATCCAGTTGCGATGTAAGTTATATTATATTCAGATGTTAGATACATCGATGCTGTCTGGTATAAAAATAAGATCACTGCTCTGAATCTTACATGTATCATTTCCATAAGTTCACCTTATGGGTACAACATTTGAATATTCACTGGGAAATATCAGACCTTATGTTGTTGTTATGTTGTCGTTTTTGTATATAAATTGCTATTATGATCAGACACCTATATAACACAATACACATAAAACTTATATAATCAACAAAAACAGGTTGTTGACTCCGAGAAGTCCAATACACAATTTGCAATATGATACCCACAATATCGATGAAATTTGATAACAAAAATGATTTTATAAGCATATTTTCAAGAATGACAAAATAAGAATAAAGTATAGAAAATGTCAAACAAGCGAGTGCTGTCTTTTGATGTTAGGGTTAAAACATAGTCATAATGAAGGAAGAAAAGTACTAGATCAAATACGTTTTAGCCTTAATATATGTACATGTAGTACGAAACTCAGAGCGAGATCAAGTAGGGTATTTATCATATAAAGGAATGGAGAAATACGCATCGTACACTAGAACATTAATAACAATCAGACAAATCACAAACAGGCCAAGATTTCATTTATTTGAAAAAAAATCCTGGCCGAACAGGGACTCGAACCCCTGATCTCTCGCTTGCCATGCGAGCGCTCTAACCACTGAGCTATTCGGTCTATGTTCAGTTCGTCTATTTCCCAACTTTAGGTATTTATCATACTTGGCCAAAAGGTTTTACAAGTTGAAAATGTTATGAATATATTTTTTGTTTGCAAAATAAATATGAAAACAAGGTGAACATTCATTAGTCCAATACACACTTTGCAATTTGATACCGGCTATATCGATAAAATTTGATAACAAAAACGATTTTATAAACATGTTTTCAAGAATGACAAAAACAAGAATAAAGTATAGAACATTTCAAACTAGCGGGTTTCTTGGATATTTACAGAGTGTTGTCTCTTTTTTTTGCATAAGGTCTCTCAACTATTACTCCCAACTTCCAAACATCTTATTACTTCTTGCCAACCAGATAGCTCTCAAGGCTATTTTAGAAATACCATTTACTGTCTGTCGTGTTTCTTTATTGGATAGGTCCAGGTACTTACAACATGCTCTGTCCATGCTGACGGTTTACTTGTGCAAGGTTTTCTTCAGCAGGTACTGTCAGTTGTCTCACAACACACTTCTTCACTGAGGTGGAGTACACTTGCGGTCAAAAGTGTTTACGCACATTTAATTTTGTTGGGATTTTATATTTTACATAATTGTTTTTAAATGTTCTTTACGGTTACACGGTGATATTGTGCGTTTGGTGTATTTATATATAGTCAAGTTAATCGGCCATTTTTATGGTTATGGAAGATCAAATATCAGAGGAAACATTGATTATTTAGGTTGGATACAACTTACAACTACATATACTTGATCATAATACTAAATTATGTTTGCTTTTCTACTATGCATGATTTAGTATTATGATTAAGTATTTGTATGAATGTATAGTTTTGTAGGTTTTGTTGTTTGTTTAATTGCGCTCAGCGGCATTATAATCATTATTTTTATATGCTTAGAAACTTTATTCGTCTTGTTTAACAAAATCGTGATAGTTTGCCATATGTACTTATGCAAATTAAAGCTTGCAGTGAAAATAGCATGTTTTAAGTTCTTCATTGTAAAAGGACCATTTGTAAAAGGACCATGGCCTTAATTGAACATAATATGCTCTTTTTTTTCTCTACAACTTTCATCAAGTATTGTGCTGTGGGATTCTTGAATCTCATAGGCGATTTTATAAGTCAAGATGATTTTAAACTCAAGAAAATAACTAGGTTAAGTAGAACGCATTTCGATTTGTCAAACTGAGTGTAAATGGCATGTGCAGGTACAAATAAATTTATATTTGATAATTATTTCGGGTGAAAGGAAGGTTAATCCCAATAGTGTACATTGCTGCATACGGAAAGCTTCCTGGTTCATTCTGAGTCGATGGGGGATTAACAGCATACGTTGCTGTCGATTGTGTCGATCTGATTTATGACTTGTATGTGTCCGAATAAATTAATTAAAATTTGCAGAATTCACATTCCTGCTAAAGGGAGTTTGCTAACCACAACGCATACCTCATATGAATGTCTTATTATACACGCAAAAGACCTTATATCAAGTCTTATGAAGGAAAACAAGACAAATTCGTCAAAGCCAATACCTACTATGATTCAGGAAGAAAGTGACTTCAATAGTACCAAAAAATTTTGCTGGCAATCTACCATAGAAATAGTTTCATGTTGCGGATCACTGTGATTACTTCAATACCTAGATTGTCAACATTTTCGGATGATCTCGGTATGTGGAAAGTTCTTGGTAAATCGGACTTGTTTGACGGGAGGAATTACGTACCCCAAAACAAATCAAAATGTTGCTAAGCCTCACAGCATGAATTGTTTTTTCATAATGGCGACTTGCAAATACATATATTAAAATCATTATTGCTTTGATATGACAATTCACGTTTGAGAATCTTTTAGCTTTTAGTTTTGATATTGCCACACTCCTTAAGTAATTTTAGGCATAGAACCGAACATTAGTTATATCATGAAATGATGTAGCTTATTTTGTCAACAAATGTGAAATCTGTACAAATGAACCGGAAACTAATAGATTTTGTTTAGCTTTTTTTTTTCCTTGACGTGACCTGTCGGATAAGGTCGGACTTGGAACCCTATCATCACAAGGGATTGCAAATTAGGAATAAAACAATATTCGTTTCCAGCGAGCTTAGTACTGACTGATTAACTTTCGTTGAAAAGATGTCTATTGTGTATCATTCCAACATTTCGTCTTATATTATGAAAACAATTTTTGTGTGATTTTCCATGAGAATAAACTACATAAAAAAGCTCCGCAAATACTAGTATTTTAATTTTGGATTTTCCACTTGCATATTCCGCCCGATTTTGCATCACTTTCTCAATTACTCTACTAGTTATGGTATATACATACATGTTATAAGGGAGAATGAGATATTTGTTTGACAATCTTTCAGACTGACATTGTTCCAAGATATGGTATATCATTAAAGCGGTTAGACAGGTTAACAACATTTTGAAGCTAATTAAATTTTACAAATTCAACCAATTTTTTTAGCATAGGAAAGACGAATCATTCAAACAAATTTGAGATTCAACATATTTTCGAACTCTAACAAAATTTGTGACACAAAATATAGAAAGGTACCTTAAGGGTCCTAAAATGAAAATTGATTTTTTGGTCTCATCTGAAAGATTATATTTAAAGCTTTAAAATGACATCTTGCTTTTGGTTATTGGATGTTGGATTGCATAGTTACATTCCAAATTGGTAAAAGGCATCGGGCTGATTCAGAAAACTGTAGTACTGGGAAAATCGAGTTTGAAATTTCTGAACTGATCAAACTTGAATGGAGAAAGGATTTTTATCTCTATTTTTAAAACATTTATTTCATGTTTTAGATGTTGGAAACTGATTAATATGATAAAATACATTTCAAAGGTTATGTTTCTGATGAAATTAGAATTCGACTTTGGACCTGATTTTTGGCTATAACCAGCTTCAATGGCCTGTATCTCGTAATTTACTATGCCGGTATTAAGGTACCTTTCGATATGACTGGTCACATTTTCAAACCTTAGCCAAATCGGTGAATGATAATAATTTTTATGATCCCTATTGAGGCACAATTACCATAGTGGTTTGTAGGTTTGTAGGTTAATTAAAAATTCTATAAAGGGTTCTTGATAACAACTGCGTAACATGACCCATTTGTTATAATCTTATTTGTATGCATTAAAACTAATTGAATTCCTGAAGCAACTGGTTTAAGTTTAAGTAATTGAATGGATTTATGCTTCAGACAGCACAATATAATATTATTCGAATTAATCATCCTCTGATCAGAAAAAAAGGTTTACATTTATGTCATATCTGTAATTTAATTTTTAAACACGGTTAAACCAAATTTGTATTAATATAACGTATATCAGAAATAATGTGGACCCTGGAATAAAAATTGATACATGTTACAGATTAATCGAAGTTTTCAATATAAAATTCACAATATTACTCCAAGGTTGGATAATTAGTAAGACACTCTTAAAGGATAAATGTTTCATTTTTATAAACATTCTGATCATTTATTGAAAGAAAAACTGAAAACAGAGACAAAGTATAAATTTTCTTTTCGAATTTAATGATCGATTTCGGTTGATGAAAAATAACTTTGATTTTATACTAATCATCACCAATCAGCTAGATTTCAGTTGACCTCTAAATCTCATTAAGGCAGTTTTACACTCTGACGAATGGGAATGGGTAAGCAATGAGCAATAATGCTCTAAGGTCACATCCTACTGCATCAGATCCTCTTGTAATCATTTAGGCACCGCAACCGTTCACAACTATAACCAGGCTGGCTTGTGCAAAAGGGATGGGCTTTAAAAAGGTTGGCTCTAGAAGACGTCCGGGTGTTTTGTTTACATACGTGAACTTTAACTGATTATCACAAAGAAAACAAATTTTATAAAACGTGCTAAGATATATGAACTGAGAGAGATTGCAATATAAAATTAGTATAAAAAGTATAGAAAACCAGTAATTATACAAATAGATATTTTTTCAAACGTTTTGTATTAGCAATCATTTAACACTTCGGGGATAAATGAATCCGATTAGCTGATAATTAGTTGTTAACCTCTGTTTTAAACATAACTATCCTAGAGAACATGAGGGTAAAAGTTCATTGTACATATATAGTAAAACTATGTCATCAAAGTGAATTTTCCTGAAACCGTGAAACAATAAAACGACATAAAAGACACGCCTTTTGTTATCAAGTTAAGGCATGTCAGAATTGTGAAGCAGACATAGTCTTAAAAATGTAACCATTTAATTGAAAATATAGTACTAAGAACTCCTGAATAAATAAAGCTTCATCAGAGTTTATTATTTTAAACATGGCACTATTTGAACATGTGGCTCTGTCGTTTTCTTCGTATGACGAAAAATGTAGGGTAATCAAACAAATCACTCGCCTGTATCGCCTGTATCAGCTTGGGTTCCTGACTCGATTCTGGAATGGACGTAAATGCTAGGCTCACACTAAGGCTAACCCCAGGGGGGGGGTGCCGCTCGAAAACTAAAATGGTACTCATGCTCATCATAAAAAGTGGCTTAAAAAGGTCTGATTTTGACCCATCACTGGCGTCTATGTTTTTGGAAAAAGGAGTACTTTTTAGCACAATTTACGCCGTTAAGGGTTGTACATTCAAACCACCATAACCATTAAGGGTCCCTTTTTACTTTGGGTTGGTCATCAAGTTCTAAAAACAAAACAAAACAAAATAGGTTAAGACATCATGCAACTGAATAGACAATTGAAATTGTACACTTTTTGATACCTAATTTGTTAGCAAAAGGTCATTAAAAACTTGCACCATTAAGCCATTTGGGTGCGATTTTTACCATCTTCACTGATCTTACTCCATTTAGGGTCCCATTTTGAGGTGGTCTGACGAGCATGAGTACCACTCTATTTTTCGAGTGGCTCACACTATGGCCTGTAAGTGGCAAGCTAGCTGACTCACATTTTGAGGAATGGGAGTGGGGTGACATGTATTAACCATGGTAACGTTGAGCTGATAATAGCACTTTGGCACTCTTTGTTTGAACATGTCGTTTTCTTCGTACGACACAAAATGTAGACTTTAACAAATTGTCTTGGGTCCGTGGTTTTTGGAATGAATGCAATTAGTATGGCGAACACTTTGTGCTGTTGTGGCAATATGAGGCTGACTCACATTTTGACGAATTGGAGGGGGCATGCAATGTTAAGCTGCGAATGACACTTTGTGTTCTTTGTCAAGTTTCAAGTCCACTACCACTGATGAAAACACAGGAAACCTAAGGAACAAGACTGTAAGGCCTGGTGCAACAATAGCTGGCAAAGGGTGAGGAATATACTATCTTGTTGTCACTGACCAGTTAATATTATTTTTTTCTTTGTCGTCACTTTACGCCAATTTTAGTTTAGTACTATGAGCCAAGCTTTAGGCTCACCCCTGGATAAAACCAGCGTAGGATGATGGACTTAAAAATGACAAATTATGGACCTAAAACGACGACAAAAAGTAAAAAACAATATTTGTTGAAACAAATCAGTGACAGTTCAACAGATCAGAAAGAACGAAAGACTGCTGCAAGTAATCGTTGAACTATCCGCAATCCGCATCGATAAACATTCGTCACATTTCGCGAGCCAAAGTTTATTGACGTTGTTCTTTCAGTGATCGTTGAAATAAAACTTGAAAAGACTACAAACGAAATGTGTCATTCGCAGCTTAAAAGCCTCCTCAGACTATATAAAGACAAATATGTAATTTTAAGCGATGTTAAGGTGCAAAATGAATTTTTTAAATTTCCATCCATACATCTTATGTTACCATGTATGTCACTGACTAATTCGCTAACCACCACAGACTGTCGATGTTAAAAATCTATTATGTCCATAATGGTCTTGATTTTCACGTTTGTCAAATTACATTGGAAATTTGTTTACATTATGAGCCACCCTTTAAATATGTGAACATTTACCCACCTTTCTACATATACACGTCTTTATCGATTTCGGAATGATCTGATACATGCACTTAAAGCAATACTATAAAGTGTTAAAAATAAAGCGCCCCCTGTCACCCATGACTTTTCATTGTTGGGGCTTATTGGGTTTGTTTTGGGTAGATATGAATACCCTCCAAACGATTTGGCTCAAAGATGCTTACTTTTTTGTATGGCTATTTGTTGAATTAAATTCGGGATCCCGAATTTAATTCCACGTGTTTTAGTATAGGAAAATATTCATATGCTTTTTATCCATTTTCGGTGGTAAAACATTTTTTTTCACAAAATACACTTGAAAACGTTTTTAGATACTCATATTCCTCCATTAATGCTGTTTTTACTATAAATTTTGATCAAAATCTTATAGTATTGCTTTAACGTATTTAATATATCAATACTTTTTCAAATGAATTTATCTTATACTCATTAGTATATTAGTGTTTGGTGGTTTGCAATATACTATTTTTAAGTGTGCGATATATTTTCTCTAAAGAAACTTCTGAAACACTTCAAACGACAATGTTTCTGAATTATCCAACCCCAGGCATTCACAGGTTGTGTCATTGTTTTACTATATATTTATCATACTCCCTTGTTTGACTTTATAAAATGAACATACCGCATTTCATTTTCACGGATTTATTGTAAACCACGTTTTTACACCAAGCAAAACACGATTTAAATTTGAACAGAAACATTAAAGATATTGCAAGTTTCCACAAAATGGTACCAGTGCCTACGAGCGACAAGATTGTTACGAAAGCTACGTGTCGTAGACCTCATTCCATCTATTAATGGCATTTCTGGTTTCAAAATGATGTCAAATATGTCAATATTTACGAGTACAAAAAGGTGCCGATGGCAGGAAATGATTATGTATAAAATAAAAGCAAAAGCAATAATTAGAATACATTACATTTGATTTATCAAGATTCAAACCCAAAGGCAAAGTTTGTGGAAAACACTGACTTACAATCTAAAAGACAACAACAAAAGAGTATATAAAAGATGGTTTAAATTTACATTTAAGTTTACATCAGACATTTGGATCACATGTTGGTTTTTTTTCAGCTGTCCTAATTATAATTGAATTGTTAATATATTTTATGCAAGTACGTTTCGTGTTTTATAATTGTTTTACCTGTGAGGATGCATGACTTTTTCGCCTAGACGTCAAAACTTCATTTTTTGACGAATTGATTTTGTTTGAATTTTAACAGGTGGTAGGATTTATACTTAACAGGATAATAGGATATTTTACTTTGAGAGGGAAAATGGGACTTGATGTTTGTCAGAATATATCTTCTGTTTGGAGAAGCAACAATTTGTTTTGAAAACCAAACTCTCAATGGTTATAAACGAACATTTAATGACCAAGCCTATCCATCAATACAAAATATCTAATAGGATTTAAATCTATTATATGAAATGCATTCTTTTTATCAATAACATCGTAGCTTGTCAAAGACAATTCTCTTGAAAACATTGAATTTCAATATTTGCATTACTGCGCTTGAATAAAAATGTCATATTAAAACAATTAATCATTGAACCAACTTGTTGAAATAATAGCATATTGGTAATAAATGATACACATTTATTCTAAACGTGAGTAACACATTGGACTTCAATACATAATTCACCAATAATGTGAGCACATTTATAACAGTTTTTCAAACAAATTGTGTAAGCTGTGTAAACAAAACGAAGACTAATGTATAAACTTTCAGTTGAAATGGCTAGATCCGTTACATTATTGCTAGACTATCTCTTGAAAACCAAACTCCTTGGTGTCTATTCTATGAGTAAATCAGAGTTTATTTGAACCCATCATCCAAGTTTTGCAATAAGCTGTCTATCAATGATCCAAAACTACTTATCAAATACCGACATCTTGGCCTCTTGATATTATCATGGTTTAGCAAATACCTTGAAGCAATACTTTGTAATAATAAGTGCATACAAAATTTAACGTTCATTTTAAAAGAGTAGTATTATGTGAACAAATCTTTGTAATTTTTCCATAACAGCAATGAAAGGGCTAATATTAACCCTATGTAACACCCCCCCCCCAAAAAAAAAAATGGCATAAATTGTGTGCACTGGGTAGTAGGAACTATATGGTTCGTTTGTAATGGTATTGGAAGTGGCACATCACTGGATAGCTTGGACATTCAGCTTTCTGAAAATGAGGATGCATTATCAATTATGCAAATCATATGAAAATTAGCCTATGAATAATTAATGAGCTTCTTGTTTAAAACCAACTTTTCATAAATCTAAGTCAGTTTTTTGGCTACTTATGTTCAAAGTATATATTTTTAGGTTCTATTTAGGAAGCTAGTATTATTATCTCTTCAAATCAAAAGAGATTATTTTATTTGATAAATATTTCATAATTTTATGACAGTTTTTGTTCCAATTTTTGAGCTAAATTTTGGCCCAAAATTGGACAAAATCTCATGGTTTTAGGCCATTTAAGCATTAAATCATGCTTTAAAGATAGAAAAATTGGGTAAAAAGAATGTATTTCTATTTGGGGGACATAAATCAACAATTCTGAGCACTGTATTTGATTTCACATGTCTAGATATTGTTGTTACAACCTGAAAAAGCAATTTCATGCCATATGGCACGAAATTCGGGGTGTCGCGTTATTAACAATCTTTGAAATTAAGACAAAAACACTCACTAACAGCCAAAAGGGGTCATTTGACCCCTATAAGGAGTCAGGACCCCTTGACTCTACCTCTAGACTAGAGGCACATTTGCATTGAATCTTGACTCTTCTGTCATGATGAAGATAGTCACTCATGTATTAAATGATGAGTCACTTTGACCCTGCTTCTAGAGTTATGCATATTGATACCCACAATTCCATAGTGTGTTGTTGAAATTGATCATTGTTGTCATTGATACTGGGGTAATCTACACGGAGTGCTGATCCAGATGCAAACGCATCTTGGAGATGCGCATCTCCGAGATCCGCATCTCCATGGACCGCTTGCACGTACGTGTACATTGAATGCTGTGCGGCAGATCCGGATCTGACGCCCATGTAGCCACAGTATTCTGCAAAGAGGTTTACAGAGATGCGTTTTCATCTGGATTTGCATTCTCGTGTAGATTACCCATTGCAGCAGGGTGAACACACGTTGGAGCTGTTTAACGTTATTGTATTCAAGTTAATGATATTGCATGTTAAGATGAGTCACCAATAAAATATTAACATTAACACATATATCTTGAAGTTTTGCACAGTGTTTGCTAAGCAAGGCTTCGTGGCGAAGCAGGTAAGGCGTCTGATTCTCATTTAAAAGGTCCCCGATACGAATATAGGGTAGACACAAAGGTAAATTTGTTCATTTTCACGGAAGGACAATCACAGAATTTTTCTGTTTTTCAAACACATACATTGCCAAAATTGAATTGGATAAAATAAAACTAATTCCATATTTAGTTGAGTGTACCTGAAAGCATTCATATTCAACAGGAATTTTTTCATACATGTCTCTGTCGCAAAATATGCATATTAATGAGGTCGGTTACGGAAGTACAGCAAAACGGACATGGTTTTTCACCTTGAGCTCATTTATGAAAATTTTTATGAAATTTATGAAGAAATTTTATTTCAAAGTTACTGAATGCATCGCTTGGTGTTTCGGCAATAGTTTGCCACATTCCACTTCAAAATATTCCCTACGGTTATGTTTTAACAATCCAAAATGCGAAGGGAACATGGTTGCGGAAGGACGGTTACGGAAGGACAATTTGTCCGCTGATTTGTGGGTGCACTGAACCGTAAAGCCTGATCAGGATTAACAAGAAATACAACCTCATGTGTAAATGTGATCCTTATTTAAGCCATTTAGAACAGTAACACCCAAGTAAACAACCAAGAATGGGTTGAAAAAATTAAATAAAAATTACTACTTTTCATTATGAAAATTAAGAAATTTGAACAATTTTTTTTTAAAGAAATTTCATAGACATTTTTGTTCAGTCTTTTCAAAATTAGATTCATTTTAAAGAGCTTCAAAATAGCTTTCTTTTGATACTTAATATATGGTGATAGCATTTTTCATTGAATAGTTAGGCCTACATCCTTTTTTCAATATTTTTCTCATGTCCACTTTTCCGTGAAAATGGCGATATTCAAATATGACGGAACGATGGTATATTGTATTTTTTGTTCTAAACTAGTATTTTTAAAGTCACAATTACGTTTCCGGTTGTTATTGGGACACATTACGACTCTCACATGGAGTCAGAATTGAGTTATAATCACTGACTCTCTTACGGATTCACTGTTGGTTAACTCCATAAAGGAGTATTAATAACTCCAGAAGTGTTTTTTACACATACACGAGGTAATTTGTTATGCTGATTGTGAAAATATGCAAGTAACATTTTGATGGCGTGATATATATTATCTAGCACAACCCAGTTGTTGTAATCCTTATGAAATGCATTAAAACCAATTTTCTAATGCAACTAGTCTAATTAATTTCAAAATCGTCCTCTGGCCATAAAATTGGTTTTTTTATTAATTTCTTCCACATACTACATGTAATGTATGTATTTGCAACACATTTGATCATCAGAAATAACCAAAACATTACAATAAACAGTTAGTAATGGTAACAGATGAAATAAATTTAAAAAAAATCAAACTAAAGATGTAATTTAGTTTTTATTCCCTCCAGACAATAAGTATTAAGCTACTTTACAGAATTAAAATATCTATTGGATTCATGAAATACCCGAGGCAATCAAATTATTTTCTAGGTAACCAAATAATATTGACATAAAATGAAGGTATACTCGGTGTAGTTTAATAAGACATCCGGAAGGAACAAATTTCTCATTTGAAAACGGTGACTTGATGTTTTTAATTCACATTTGATGATCCGTTTTTAAAATGGATGTAAATTGATTTCGCTAATATTAAGTATTTATGATGTATGATAAATAAAAAATGCAATATATAATATATGAAAATCTGAATCTCTATGCAAAAATGGTAGATTCATCATTTGATGGCAAATACTTGTCCTTAAGGTA
>JXSR01S075301.1:66168-83826 GCA_000969725.1 Ophiothrix spiculata | reverse complement strand
ACATTCCAGTTTGAGCTAGGATAATGTTTCCAGATGGTTACTTGACAAGACAGTATAAATTATCTATATAGAGGTGGTTAACACGCCAACGGTAAAAAATGAATTTCCAAGGGTGTTTTAAAAAAAATTGTTGATTTTCCTCAATGAAAACTAAATTGGTCAGCATGACTAACTTTTAGTTAGTCCAGATGGTGCCCGTTTTGACTAACGTAAAGCTAGTCAAACAGGCATGACTAGCATATGTGACTAGCATTACCTAGTCTTGCATGTAGGACTAACTTGCATGACTAACATCAACATTAGTCATGCACGCTTGACTAACCAGCTTTACTAGCTTTGAGGTTAGTCATGCATGTATGACTAACGTAGGCTAGTTGCATGACTAGTTTATGACAAACTTCAAGTTATTCCAGATGGTGCCCATTTTGACTAACATGCCGTTAGTCATGCGATTCAAAACTAGTCTTGCAGGTTTGACTGGGTCAAACTAGTCAAGCTATTATGACTAACAAGCTGGAAGAGGTGAAGATGTACGACAACAAGCTGTTAAGCTTAATCCACGCTGTATAGCTAATCCGTTAATAATGTAGAGAGTGCTTTAAGAGTCAGTGAGCTGCATATAAACAGATGATATAATTCACGATACATCAGTAGTACATAAATGGTGATATTTGTGAGTTCAAACGACGGCACGATGTTCCACATGCCTGTGCTGTCCACCATGTTGTCATTAATGACTCCACACCGGACAGTCTGACTAACTTAAGCTAGTCAAGCCAGCTTGACCAACTTTTAGTTGGTCAAGCTCTTTTCAAGCTAGTCATGCACCTCATTACACGTTAGTCATACAGGCCTGACTAGTTTAGCAATGTATATAAGCTAGTAATGCAGTCTTGAGTAGTTTGACAGGTGGGGTTGACTAACGTCATGTTAGTAAGTCTGCATGACTAGCCTCTCTGACTATATATAGTTCAGCAGGTCATTTCAAGGTCAAACACAAAAATGTTTAAAAAGTTTCTATAATATGCAGGGAACTAACTTGTGTGATATCTTTTACACAAAGCAATAAGTTTAAGACTACTCTTTGCTTAATTATTATAGCAATAGTTATATGCAATAATGATTTTGTATTCTCAAAAGAAACAAATAGGATTGTATTATTTTTTAAACTTTTAAATGAAAGATAAGTAAGTGTTATAGTACGCGCCCGCAGGGCAAGTACTATAACTTACTTATCGTTATACCACAAGCGAATCACCTAGGGAATCAGAATTGTTTCACATATAGTGTGTCTAGACAGGGCTTGTTATACCATATAGTGTCACAAATTTTAATTAGGATACCATCACAGTAATATCTCCAAGACAAGCTTATTTGTATTGCCACTGGCAAAGGTCCCCAAATATTACATAAGATTTTTCTGTATTAGGAGTTGTTATCATGGATTATAATTAGTAAGGAGCAATGTTTTGTCCTAATATGAGGTCAAGTTACTTCACCTCATGACAACGGTTTCCAAGTCAATCCAACTGTTACATAACAGTTATCAGATAAAGGTCAACAAATCCATGTCTGGTTGAAATCCAAATATTGTATAACTATAGGTGGGCTTTGCAATGTATAACATAAATCTGATAATTTAGAAGACACTACAAAGATAAGGCCTTAGATAAGTTCTTAGAAATTCTAGTTCGATTAATAGAACCCTTGTTTTTCGGGTGACACAAACCAACATAACTAATAAGTCCAGTAATCTAGAAAGCCACTTTACTACCTGCCCCGAAAAAAGGGAGGGGCGGTTAGTCTGCCATGCAATCAGTCTGCTATGTAGAATTCTGGCTTTCTAGTAAAGTGGTATGTCAGATGTGATAGTGGATTTATATTGTGGATAGTAACACAGAAAAAATCAAGGTCCTAGGATCGGACTAAGAAATTCCATTAACAAAAAGAAAATAGACAAAAGTTATAGATGCTTTAGATAGAAAACATATATTACAAAAAATATTCAATTCAGGAGAAATCTAGTCATGGATTCAAGCTTATTTTGTATTGCCACTGGCAAAGGTCCCCAATTATTATATAAGATTTTTCTGTATTAGGAGTTGTTATCATGGATTATAATTAGTAAGGAGCAATGTTTTGTCCTAATATGAGGTCAAGTTACTTCACCTCATGACAACGGTTTCCAAGTCAATCCAACTGTTACATAACAGTTATCAGATAAAGGTCAACAAATCCATGTCTGGTTGAAATCCAAATATTGTATAACTATAGGTGGGCTTTGCAATGTATAACATAAATCTGATAATTTAGAAGACACTACAAAGATAAGGCCTTAGATAAGTTCTTAGAAATTCTAGTTCGATTAATAGAACCCTTGTTTTTCGGGTGACACAAACCAACATAACTAATAAGTCCAGTAATCTAGAAAGCCACTTTACTACCTGCCCCGAAAAAAGGGAGGGGCGGTTAGTCTGCCATGCAATCAGTCTGCTATGTAGAATTCTGGCTTTCTAGTAAAGTGGTATGTCAGATGTGATAGTGGATTTATATTGTGGATAGTAACACAGAAAAAATCAAGGTCCTAGGATTGGACTAATGTTTTGACTGGATGTCAATAAGTTGGGACACTTTTTGGCAAACAATAAATGTTTTGTAATAATTGGTCTGACTGGGACAAAGTTATAGAACTCCCTTGAGGTTGTCTGGACGTGATAAATGGTACAAACATTGAACAAGTCAAAAAACAGATGGTGGCTAAGAGACATGATAACTTTCTACAAGGGTGTAAGTTATCACCAATCCAGTACGATAAATACATTTAATTATCTTTAAAACAGTCACTTTAATGTGATGCATTGCTCCATTGCAATTTCGAAGGTTTTTTTTTTTCATTTTCTATTTTAGTTTTTTCCTCATTAACAATGGAACACATTTTTGACTTCTTCATGGCTTACAATCTTATGAAACAAATTGCCCGGTGTCCTATAAATCTTTGTTTGGTCGAATCCAGTTAATGTAATAAGCTGTCTATCAATGATTCACACATACTTATCGCATACCGACATCTTGGCATTATCATGTTTTATCAAATAAATGTATAATGGTGTTTCTGGAATAGCCGATAACAACCTGAGGAAAAACTTTTAACGATAAAAGCACACGTCATTTTTTGTTATTTGACATTTTCATTTGGCTTGCTACTATTTGTGCGACAAAAATGTTTTAAAAATGACCCTTTTAGATTAGGAACTTTTAAAGGTGTATATTCATATGTTAGAAACAACGGAGAATATAAGATGGTCAAATTTCGATTTGTTTGTCATCACGGCCAAACTATAGTCTTTGACGAGCTAGCAAATGTTAGATGAGTTTTCGTTGTTATATTAATTCCAAAGCATTTTCCAATTAATAACGGATGCTTGGTAATGTAAACCATCAAATGTTTGGCATCACATACAATAATGAGTGGTGCATTGAATTTTCATTACCAAGCCTCCGCTACCTTGACAATTCAAAACAAAAAATCACTTATTCGGGATATTTTGAGAATTTGGGGTCAGAAACAGCAAAATGTCAAATTTGATACATGACAAAACCCACATCGAGTCAATCATCCCCATTGGATTCTACCTTACAATGTATATACAAAAAACGTTTGTACGTATTTTCCTATACTGCATTCTTGTCAATGTCTATATACAAAATATGATCCCAACAAAACGCCCGGTTTTTAAATATAAATTTTTTGTTCTCCTCAAACACAGAAGAGGCATTTCAGATGCGAATGAAAGCCGCATCTGAATCATAAACGTTGATAAATTCAATGAGGGCCTTTGTATAAAGTCACACAGCGTATCGCTAGTTTGATTGCTGCAATCTTCTCCTGGCCCGATAGCTTGCAGGATAAATACCAACATTAATCGTTGTAGAGTGTGCATGATGCAAATTTCTCTTCAAAATACGGTCATTTTGATGTGCGAATTGTCCAAATTTTATATTAAGTACAATTTCTAGACAGAAAAAGGTATTTTCCATTTTTAAAGGTATTTGTTTGAAAATCTTTAGTAAGTCTTCTTTAAAATAGCATCTCATTTAACTGAATTGTATATGCTCTAATAAACGTCGAACCGGGTTCTGTTTGAAATTAATTTCTTCGTGTTTTGGAATAGGCAGTATGATTTTGTCTAGCAGCAATCGTATCGTTTAATCTCTATATCCAGCCAGCGTACAAAATGAGGCCCTATGGAACCTGTACAAATCAATAACAAGGGGTAACAACGCCACAACTGGATCAAACAACAAACATCATCACCACATGTTAGGAGACGAGATTTATACAATTTGATAAAGAATGTTGATTAACATTGATAAACAAGTTTGATATAGGGATACGTTCTACATCATTTTCATACGGTAGCAATGTTCCGTAATAATTGATGTATATGAACCACTCAGAGTGCGACACAATTTTAGTGAAAGAGTGACAAATCCCGAAATATATTATAAGTTCCCTGGGCGTAGAAGTGTCCCCGCTGCGTGATTTTCAATTAAAATTTAGATACTTCTGCTTTTCTATTAATCGTCAAATTTGCAGGATTTTTATATTTTTACTACATAGTTTGAAAATATTTAAAACTATATTTATTTGACTTAGGCCTAAAATACACTGGGCTAAAAAAAGATGTTTCGCTCAACTGTAGTGTGGGAATACACTGACCACCTCTATGTTATTAGAAAATACATTTGAAAGTAGACTATTAGATAACACCAAACATTTGGTAGCTCATAAGAACTATGTTTAGGCCTAAATAAGCAAAATCAGTTTTGATCTTCCAACATTGTTATGTTTACAAATCCAATAGAGATGTAGAGATTTTTTGCCTTCCTTGACCTTCATATGTATAAAGTATTCTCTCAACAACCGATAGATAAAAAGCATTGATTACGCTCCTACTTTTCCAACATGATATGTTTCCCTTCATCGGAATCATACTTTGTACTGCCGAGTCCAATACTCAAGATACAGGAGATATTGTTCTGATTTGAGACATGATACTTCATACCCACTCTTGTCAAGTATAGCTTGCAGAAATATTATTATGCCAATGACCGCATATTGGAACATTCCACTAAGCGGCTTTTTTTGTCGTAATCTTTAGAGTCAAAACTGATTACCTGTCTCAAAAATATTGCGACTGCATCACTTGAATATTCTTTCTATATGCAGGAAACTGTGTTTGTCAAGATTACACTTATTTTGCCGGAGTTCGTTGTGGTTTTGGTATTCAAATTTTTGTTGTGATCTTAGCCAAAAACGGGCTTATTTATAGCTGAATATTCATAGTTTTTTCCTTATAAGGTAATTTTACTGTCAAAAATGCACTTCTTTGTTGCTATAGGACCATCAGCTAACTGCAATCACCGCCCGGTGATTGGTTTAGTCTTAGACACATTCTTCCTTAGAATAACCTTTTTCAATTGGCTTACCATCCAAAACATTTTCCCACTTAAGTCAAGAACGGACTCTGGAAGCGCCCTATACTCATGATTTGGTGTCTAAAGCTCAGATCACCAAAACCCCTTTTTTTATCATTTTTGACCTCTAAGGTACTTTTGCTGTAACGCGTCACATATAATGATAATAATAATATTGTTATAATATTATCTTTACTTAACATTCGACTTTAAGTCGCAACATGTGGTGCATGAATTCAAATCATTAATATAAAAGTATGAAGGGGCAATTTAACATTAATTTCATAAGTAGAAATAGGTTTATTTGTCTGTCTATTTTTGTATTATCAGTGGAGCAGACAATAAAGAATATAGTGGTTTTATTGCAAAACTGGGAATTGTCACAAACAATGATAGAATCTTACATCAACATGGTTATTATTTGACGTTGTCTTGGGAACACATTAAAAAATGATATACTCTTTAACACCATCAGTTAACTCCCATTTCCAAATTAGATGTGCTTTAAGTTTCTAATGTCATTTATTTGTACTATTATAAACTATTGTAATAATATAAAATACCCATTTCAAAATATTAAAAATGGCACAAGTCACATTTTTTAACAAAATAGAAATGTAAATCAAAATTTGGTGAAATCATACTTTGCAATCAATACTTAACAAGCAGTTTAATAAATTGGGTTTGAATGGTTTAAGGGTACGAGGAATCCACATGCTCAGGAAAATGTGAATCCTAACTATTTTTCTATCATGAAAAGATAAATAGTTTCCACTGCCTTTGAGGGGACTCGAACCATGGATTATGGCATGAGTTAGTCATGCATTACAAAGCGAGCGCTCTACCGCTGAGCTATCAAGGCATTGTTGAGATCGTGAACTAAAATCTAAAACATAAACATTAGAGTGCCGTATTTTTCTTTTGTTTACATAAAAATTGCAATTTTTGCCTCATTGGAATGCTCGATTTGTAAGTAAATTATGCGAATACGTATATCAGACAAAATGTAGATAATGTAGATACTAAAATCGGGCTATTCACAGCTCAAACAGGGCGAACTCAGAGTCGTAATTCATGCCTGGTTTTTCGGGCAAAACAACGCGGGTTTGTTACATTATCATTCGAAATCAACACAACACATTTATAAAATATTATTTGTAATTCAATAACAAGTATCAAGCCTACAATCTGTCAAAATTTGAAAACATGCGAATTGTTCGAACATCATAAAATTTTAAGGTTTCGGCGAAAAAGGTGTAAATTTTTCGAAGTAGTTTATTGACGTAATTTTGACCTTGATAATGAACGTGAAATCACTACTGAAGTCTCATGTATAAACTAGAGACTCTATTTCATATGTACACCAAAAATTGTATTATTCTGATATGTGTAAGAAGGTAAAAAGTTGCAGTAAAGATGCCGTTGGCAAAAATGGCACCCATTTAGGGACCGTAGCCTTAAGATCAGACACATTTATTCTTTGATCATGTGTTTAATCTTCCCTACCAACAATAGTATGAAATCACTTAATAACTAGCCAATTGGCAGTAACTTATCAAAAAAACATCCTTCTCTCACATAATTGGTTGTTTCCAAAATTATAGGGGGACACACAAAACCCGTTGAATAGATTATATTTTACCGAATTGCTTGTGCACCATTAACACTCCACGTGTCACCTACCCAATCAGAACGCAAGAATATAAAGTACGCGGTGTGCTATGAAACTTCACAAAACACTTCGCTGCGTTACGGTTTGCATGAATGTTGTTTAGTGCGTATGAATGTTTACATGTTTTTGTCAGGTGATGATTATTTTAGTTTAGAGAAGTTTTGGACTTTAATGGTCAAATAAAAGCCTTATTTCTTTTAACAAAAGATACAACATTATTTTTCTGCTGTGTATCAATAATTATTAGATAAATAAATTTGCATTCCATTATGCTCATAAAATGAGACAGAATTTATGCACTTGCGGTAAATTTTGATTGCTATCCACTGCAGCACTCGGCCCAATGAGCCTTGTGAATTGGACGCATCAAAATTGACCGAGCCTGCATTTTTTATTTCGTCTCATTTCACTCGCGACATGATATGCTCATTTATTAATCTATAACTATTATTAGTAGTCTTATCGCCTAGTGGTATTGACGGCAGAATGCAACCAGCACTGTGTAATGTAATGAAAACTCGAAATGTACCAATCATATGTTATAAATTATATGATTATGCGCACTCTGAAAATGACATCAAGCATACATGTAGATGAGGCAATTATTACTTTAGACAATACTAAATTAAATAGGGTAACACGATCTAAATTTTTGGGAGTGATCATTGATAAGAACTTACCTGGAATTATCATATTGATGGAATGACTAAAAGTATTTATAGAAACATTCATGATAGATAAATTTAAAGGTTTTTTTTTATTCCTAAACGCATTTTCCGTGTACTTTAGTTTAACTTTATGTCAACTACGGAATATGATATGGGGCAATCGTGTAAAACGCATTTCGATGAAATTCACAAACTTCAAAAATGGGTTTTAAAAAATAATATCAAATAGTTATTATCGTGGTCATTCTACACCACTCTTCAATATATACATGTATGATATTTTAAATGTATACGACATGTACAAACTTGAAGTTGGTGCATTCATGTATTGTTATTTTGAGGGATTGTTAACTTGGGTCTTTTAATACATTCTTTACAAAACGTTTAAAAATGATGTTTTCATGGAAGAACATACTACATTTAACAAATTTGATAAATTATTAGAAAAAATTAACACCTTATTTTATTTGTCAATTGTATTATAAATAATAAATCAAAAATGTCATCATTGATAATATTGTTACAGAGAATCGATGAGGCAAAATATCATCGAAAACTCTGTACCCATACACAAGGATCTAGTGCAGCAAATCACGTCAAACCTTGATGTAACAAATATTTAATGTCAAAGGCCATACCAATTCTTCCATTATTTCTAAACAAATACTTCATAGAAAAGTATATATAGAAATGCTTTAAAATTGGTAAAACGTGCAACAACTAGAGTAATCCCTGCTACTCAAGTTAATCATACCTGTATGTAATCAAATCCATTAATGTATGTTTTTCTCACCCTGTGACTTACACAAATGTCACGAGAGATGAGCTATCGTGTGTTACAAAGAGATGCTGAGAATACGATGAGAAATGTTCGTTACCAGTTACCAAACTTACGTTACTAGTAGTAGGATAGTACAATTAGACCGACACTATTGTGTAAGATGCATCATAAAAACTTTCAACACCATTTTTGCAGATGTTATTTTCATCTGTTTTTGAAAGGCCTTGAAAACAGTAGTTCAAAATACTCGACTGGAGATTTATTTAATCTTAAATTGATGACATAACAAAGATTAGAATTATTGCACAATCTGCATGGTATAAATAAATGTTCAACTTGTATCTCCGAGTGGAGGGGTGGGGTTATTCCTTGTCAGACAAAAACGCAAAATAATATGACCTAATTGTATATATAAGTTCATTCTTTTTCAATCATTTTAGCGTAAAATAACGACCTAAGGCCCATATTCATGGAACACCGCTAACTCTAGTTGGTTGCTAACTCTTGGTCTATCTGTCAACTAGAGTTTCATGAATATGGGCCCTTATTTTAAATTTTTCACCACAAATTTGATAAAAAGTAACATTTAACATTTTAACGATTTAAAAAAACATTTATTTACAACTTGTTTTCTTTCTGGTCCTCTCTCTCTTATTTTGCTTTTTCTTTATCACCTCCTTTTTTATTTTTGGCGGCGTTCTTGGACTGATCACATTTTCAAATAGGTCAGTCACTTCCAAATATAAAGACCAATATACTTTTGTTTTTAAATCATACCAAAATTTTGAAAGTTCTTTCGTTTATTGAAAAGTAATGACTAAGTCTGTTGTACAGTGTACGTACATCATCCATACCTACCACATCCACAACCGCTTTCATCTCTGGCTAAATCAGCTAATTAAGATTAACTAGTTATTAGCGTTAATTGCCAACTTAATTTGGGTTGTATTCTAAATCGTTTTTATTAACCACTAAATGCTTTTAAATTCATACCAAAATTATAAAATTTTATTGAATTTCTGAACGGTTATGACTGACAAATTTCAATGGTACCACAACCGTACCCATCCACTACAACTGTACCCGTTTCCGAACAAGGCTAATTGGCTTTGACAAGTTATTAGGCTTAATAACTTTAATTTGGTATTTGATATTAATTTCTTGAAAGGTTATAAAATGTGTTATTAATGGTTACCATAATATTCATAATTTAACACATTTTCACTAATATAGCCGTAAAATTTCACATGGGTAATGAGAAAAATATAAAGAAATATTTTTGTACCAAAATCTCAGCAAGTTTGAAAAAATGCTGGCCCAATCGGACAGGGCTCCTATAATACAGGATATACATTTGACTAGTGTTTCAATAACCGTTTGATATCATATAAAGCCCTGATATTATTTGTTTTTAGCTTTTCTATAACCTAGAATAAAAGTTGTTGAAAACCTTGCCCTTCATCGGTATCAAAAATAAAACTTTTGTACTGCCAAATCCGATTCTAAATACACATGAGATATGTTATGATTGATAACAAGATAATCCATACCCACTCCTTTCAAATAAGCTTCCGGAAATATTAATATGCCAATGACCGCATTTGTGACTTTGTCACTAAGAGGTTTTATGTCGGAATCCTTTTGAATTTAATCTGACTGCCTGTGTCAAAAAATTCTTACACATACGCAAATTAAAACTATATCATATTTATATAATACAAGCTAATCAGCTGCTTAGCAAAAGATAAAGATGCTTTTTGCTCGGGAAGTTGACGCATTCGCGTAACCAATTTTCCCGGTGAGAACAATGCTATTTTTGGATGCTCTTTTCTTATCTGCTAAGTTCGTACTAAATTGCGTTTATTATAATAATTTTTAGGCAGAAAAAGCTAAAGTAACTGACCGCTGATCATTCATAATAAGAGCAATTTTCTTGTTGCATTTTCTCCCAAATAAAAAAAAAACTGAGTGAAAGCATGACAAAGTTCATAGTCAACCTCTGAAATTTTGTACATATCTTAATGAACGTGGTGGCATCCATCCCCCATTGTCTTTCGACTTTGAGGACACACACTGACCCCTCTGAAGTTGGTAAAATTACCTTAAATTTACTTAGAGGATTTAAGTCATATTCGTTTGCGTTTTCTTGAGGCAAGGAATCAATTGTAAGTTACCTGCCATCCTTGGGCTTGTCTATAGCTTTTCTATAACCTAGAATAAAATTTGTTGAAAACCTTGCCCTTCATCGGCATCAAAAATAAAACTTTTGTACTGCCAAATCCGATTCTAAATACACATGAGATATGTTATGATTGATGACAAGATAATCCATACCCACTCTTTTCAAATAAGCTTCCGGAAATATAATAAGCCAATGACCGCATTTGTGACTTTGTCACTAAGAAGTTTTATTTCGGAATCCTTTTGAATTTAATCTGACTGCTTGTGTCAAAAAAATTCTTACACATGCATATAAAAATATTAATTTATATAATGTAAAAGAACTTTTTAAAGGTGGTTAAGAGCTTCTTAGCAAAAGATAAAGATGATTATTGCTAGGGAAGTATGATTGAGTGTTTAACTTAGTGCCATGATAAAGTTCACAGACAACTTCCACTCAAAAGTTATATTTTAAAATGTTAAACTTAGGCACGACTGTGAAATGTTTCCGATAGAGCTGTCGGATTCCGATAGACACATTGCATTGTTTTTCTCATATGCAAGATAATTTTTAATCAATTTTTGTTTGATAAATATCATTAATTTACTTTGTAAGACTGATTGAAGAATAAAAATGGATCAACTATTTTCGTATTTTCTGGTACTGATGTATTTTCTATCGTAAACAGTTGTCGGAATCCGATAATTCTGTCGTATTTATAAAACAGTTGCGCCTTACTGCCAGCGACAACTTCCATTCCATTACACCAAACTTTAAATCGAAACCTTGATTAACCTTTAATATCACTCGCACATCTACCATTATTTGGCAACCGACAAAAACGTGAGCCCAACGATGTTGTTTGTATTAATTTTGCGCAACTGTTGAGTTGCAGCCTCCTTAACCAACGTTGGGCAAAGTGACTCCCAAATTGCTCAATGGTATGAGTGATTTGAACTATGTAATTTATACTATTGAATTCCATGAATAAAACACGGGTGGTATCATGACAGCATTTGGTTAAATCGTTTCCTTAACTTTAAAATACAACACTATCGCACACACTCAAAATGTAATGTCATCAAACGTATCCTCAAAATGCACATTAATATTACGATGTAGTGCCTATCTGGCCAACACGCAAACAAATGCTAACTATTTCAATGCATATATGTTCAACTTACAAATATTACACTCGCTGCTAGAAATAGAGCCCGCTGTAAAATGCACTTTCATGATAAAAAGTCATGTATAATAAGCTATTTGAATGCAAACACACTTAAGGGAAATACTAAATGCATATGAACCAAGGATTTTGCGCATATATGCGATGGCTCACCCCGAAAGGGAAGTTGATATCAATTTGTGTTTTTGTTTTTTTCATTTCAGCTGTTGCAACATTTTAAGCTTTAAAATGACACCTTACTTGTTGAAATTGATCAAGGCGATCAAGTTTTACAACAGAAAATCTGCTGGAAAACCTTGCCCCTCATTGGCATCAAAAATAAAACTTTTGTACTGCCAAATCCGATTCTAAATACACATGAGATATTTTATGATTGATGACATGATAATCCATACCCACTCCTTTCAAATAAGCTTCCGGAAATATTATAATGCCAATGACCGCATTTGTGACTTTGTCACTAAGAGGTTTTTTGTCGGAATCCTTTCGAATCTAATCTGATTGCCTGTGTCAAAAAAGTTTCTTACACATACGCAAATTACAAATCACGCATATTAACTTTCTAACGGTGGTTAGCAAAAGCTGCTTAGCAAAAGATAAAGATGTTTATTGCTAGGAAAGTATGATTGAATGTTTAAATTAGACTTGACGTCCAAAAACATTCACTCACACGAAAGACATTCGTTCGCGATATTCGCTCCGTCTTTTTTGGTCAAATGGAGAGGTAATGATACTTACAATGCTTAAATTTTGGTTTGATTGATGTTACCGTCAAATTAAATAATGCTCACATAGTTTAAACAATATTCAAACATAGTAAGCAATGGTTTACCTCTATAGAATATGTCAGAACAAATATCGTGATCGAATGTCTCTCGGGTGAGCGATTGTCTTTGGACGCCAAGCCTTACTGCCATTATACAACTCACAGACAACTTCCACTCGGAAGGTCTTTTTTAATAACTTCCGTTACATTACACCAAACTTTAAATCAAAACCTTGATTAATCTTTAATATCACTCGCACATCTACCAATATTTGGACAAAGGCGTGAGCTCAAGGATGTTGTTTGATTTGCGCAACTGTTGAGTTGCAGCCTCCTTAACTAACGTTGGACAAAGTGACTCGCACATTGCTCATTTGTTTCACAGTGTAAGAAACAATTTCATGATATGAGTGATTTGAGCCATGTAATACTAATAGTTTGTACTATTGTACCTCATGAACAAAACATACTCTGTATCATGACAGCATTTGGTAAAGTCGTTTTCTTAACTTTAAAATATAGCACTATCACACACACACACTGCCATTAAACGTATATTCAAAATGCACATTAGTGTTACGATGTCGTTCTTAACTCGCCAACACGCACACAGATGTTCACTATTTCAATGCATAGATGTTCAACTTGCAAATATTACACTCGCTGTTAGAAACTGAAATCGGTGTTATTTGCACACTCATGATGTAAAGTCATGTATAATAAGCTATTTGAATGCAAACACACTTAAGGCAAATACTAAATGCATATGAACCAAGTTGAGTGAAACCGAATTTTGAAGAAAATGGGATTTATTATTGAGGGTTTATGAAGCGTTATTCAATGTGTTTCCATGACAACTGCACATAATAGTCACGTTGATGTATATTGTGCAATACAACCATTATGTGCTTCATTGTCTCCACTGATGTAGACATAGCAATCGATAGACAAGCAAACTGATTTCAAATTACAAAGTTTATTTCTACACCACAACTTTATTACTTTTATGCGTCACATGTAACGAGGATATGACGTGAAGTTAAATGGTTAACATAGATCATATCGAAACATTTCTTTCTACCTAAAAACACAGATAATTAAACAAGGCTAAAGGAAGTTTATGGATGACTACACACTGAAAAATAAACTTGTAAGTGAACCTTCTACAAGGGTCAAACTTTATCCCTAGGGTGGCACGTACATTTGCTAAAGCCATGGTCGGCATTTGAGGGGTGAGGACGGGGAGACACGTCCCCCTCATGTTTTGAAGGGTGGGGGACACAATATCAAATGTCCCCCACGGTTTTTATTTATTTGCAAATATCTTCACATTGCCCACAAAAATACGTGTTAGGAACACCCTTAGAATGCAAAAAACGCTAGAGCCTGACCCCAACCAAGGGGCTCTGTCTTCACATTACCCACAAAAATACGTGTTAGGACCCACTTAAAATGCAAAAAATGCAATATCCAAGGTTAACCTCTTCGCAAATTCATTGCGAGTTCATCGCCGATGTTCTCACAATGTCAGGAAGACTGTCCGGTGATTTGGGGAACCTTTGTGAGTCCATACTTCCGATGCATCAAGACATCGCAAAGCCATCAGGAGAACATTTCGATTGTTTACTAATAATTTGTTACACATCGATGACGCTTTCAAGATGCATGGCCGATGGATCGGGAGCATAGAGGGACCATGTCTTTACATAATTATTAAAAATAAGAATTTTTTGAATCAAACAATGAGCAAAAAAAGCGATGATAAAAAAGCTATGGTAATTCTTAATTTGATTGGCACAATATGTACGTGTTTGAAATGTAGATAGTTGCTGCGATGTCAGAATCCACTCGCATTAAAATTAACTAATAAAGCCCATTTTCTCCCACCAACATTCCAGTTTGAGCTAGGATAAAGTTTCCAGATGGTTACTTGACAAGACACACTCTTAAAAAGAAAGGATCAAATTGATCCGATAAAGTATCAAATATGAGCTTACCCTTTTCCGGATCAATTTTGATCCAAATTTTCTCAAATTTGATCCTTTTCGGATCAAAAAAGGGTGTGTTTGATCCGAAAAGGATCAAATTTGAGGAGAATTTGGATCACAGTTGATCCGGAAAAGGGTGAGCTCATATTTGATACTTTATCTGATCAATTTGATCCTTTCTTTTTAAGAGTGCAGTATAAATTATCTATTAGAGGTGGTTAACACGACAACGGTAAAAATGAATTCCCAAGGGTGGTTTAAAGGGACAAAACAAATGTGAAACACCTTGATTTCCCTAGATATGTTTCGTAGAGCCGCTGTTCTACGTTAACAACTAAAAAACAAAACGAAAAATCAATTATTCAGGATGCTTTGATAATCTGGGGTTAGAAACAGCAAAAATGTTAATTTAGAACTTATTGCTGATTGATGAAGTAAACATGGTAAATGGCTAAATAGAAATATACGGTACAACCCCTTGTGACAAATAATACATTAAGATATAGAAAGTTACGCTCTGAACACAATGCTGAAAGAAAGAATAAAAAAATCAAAGAAGTCCTTAGAAATGTCATCGAGCATGTTAGCAGGAATCGTTCTATTATGTGCAATGACGATTGAAAAATAAACCCATGTTCTTCATGGTAAACTTAAATAAATGCACTTAATAAATATAGAAAAAGCGGTAATAATAAAAAACAACTACTGTATCGCATATGAATTCTTAATTTCATTGGCACAATATATATGTTAATGTATGCAGCGTATTTGAAATGTAGACAGTTGCTGCGCTGTCAGAATCCACTCGCATCAAAATTAACTAATAGAGCACATTTACTCCCATCAACATTCCAGTTTGAGCTAGGATAATGTTTCCAGATGGTTACTTGACAAGACAGTATCAATTATCTATATAGAGGTAAACATTTGATTACTGAGGGTGATTTAAAGGGGCAAAACAAATGTGAAACACCTTGATTTTCCTCACTGAAAACCTACATTGGTCAACATGACTAACTTTTAGTTAGACCAGATAGTACCCGTTTTGACTAACGTTAAGCTAGTCAAACAGGCATGACTAATATGTGACTAGCATTACCTAGTCTTGCATGCAGGACTTACTTGCATGACTAACATCAACATTAGTCGTGCACGCTTGACTAACCAGCTTGACTAGCTTTGAGGTTAGTCATGCATGACTAGTTTATGACTAACTTTAAGTTAGTCCAGATGGTGCCCATTTTGACTAACACGCCGTTAGTCATGCGATTCAAAGCTAGCCATGCAGGTTTGACTAGCATGGTCAAACTGGTCAAGCCGTTATGACTAACTTACATGACTAGCAAGCTGGAAGAGGTGGAGATGTACGACAACAAGCTCTAACATAGCTTAATCCACACTGTGTAGCTAATCCGTCAATGATGTAGTGAGAGGTTTAAGAGTGACATATGAGTACGACCAAAATAGTCAGTGAGCTGCAAATAAACATATGATATAATTCATGATACATCAGTAGTACAAAATGGTGATATTCATGAGGTCAAACGATGGCACGATGTTTCACATGTCTGTGCTGTCCATCATGTTGTCATCAATGACTCCACACCGGGCTCAGTCTGACTAACTTAAGCTAGTCAAGCCAGTTTGACCAACTTTAAGTTGGTCAAGCTCTTTTGTACCATCAAGCTAGTCATGCACCTCATACACGTTAGTCATACAGGCCTGACTAGTTTAGCAACGCATATAAGCTAGTAATGTAGTCTTGAGTAGCTTGACAGGTGGGGTTGACTTACGTCATGTTAGTCAGTCCTGCATGACTAGCCTTTCTGACTATAGTTCAGAAGGTCATTTCAAGGTCAAACACAAAAATGTTTAAAAAGTTTCTATAATATGCAGGGAACTAACTTGCGTGATATCTTTTACACAAAGCAATAAGTTTAAGACTACTCTCTGCTTAATTATTATAGCAATTAATACATGTATATGCAATAATGATTTTGTATTCTCAAAAGAAACAAATAAAATTGAATAAATTTTAAACTTTTAAATGAAAGATAAATACATTTATTTATCTTTAAAACATTCACTTTAATGTGATGCATTGATCCATTGCAATTTTCAAGTTGTTGTTTTTTCAATTTCTATTGTAGTTTTTTTCCTCATTAACAATGGTACACATTTTTGACTTCTTCATGGCTTAAAATCTTATAAAACAAATTGCCCGGTGTCCCTAGTAAACATTTGTTTGGTCGAAACCAGTTAATGTAAAAGCTGTCTATCAATGATTCACACATACTTATCGCATACCGACATCTTGGCATTATCATGTTTTATCAAATAAATGTGTAATGGTGTTTCTGGAATAGCCGCTAACAACCTGAGAAAAAACTTTTAACGATAAAAGCGCACGTCATCTTTTGTTGTTATTTGACATTTTCATTTCGCTTGCTACTATTTGTGCGACAAAAAATGTTAAAAAAGACCCTTTTAGATTAGAAACTTTTAAATGTGTATCTTCAGGTGTTAGAAACAATGGAGTAATACATGTATAAGATGGTCAAACTTCTATTTGTTTTTCACCTAGGCCAAACTATGGTCTCTGACGAGCTAGCAAATGTTCGATGAGTCTTCGTTGTTTTATTAATTCCAAAGCATTTTCCAATCAATAACGGATGCTTGGTGATATAAAATCAAATGTTTGGCATCACATACAAAAATGAGTGGTGCATTGAATTTTCATCACCAAGCCTCCGTTATTATTTAGATGTGGTCAATACGAAAACGGTAACAATTTAATTTCCAAGGATGTTTTTCAGGGGCAAAACGAATGTGAAACACCTTGATTTTTAACCCATGCACATAGTGCCTGGGTTTAGAGAACCATGATCTAGTCTATCGGTCTATCGGTCTATCTATCTATCTATCTATCTATCTATCTATCTATCGTCCAACTTTCGT
>JXSR01S075301.1:23729-36898 GCA_000969725.1 Ophiothrix spiculata | reverse complement strand
CTATTAAGCTTGAAGTATGCAACAAGCAATCAGACTCTGTTACGAGTTTCATACCATATCCCTTGTATTCTGCAACATTGTGAATTGGTAGTTTTGCATTGTGTAAGAGAATAGTGATCAGGATTGATTAAGGCAAAATCACTGTGTATTAATATCTATGTGCATGAATCGTTTATAATTTTATTATAACTTTTGGCTAATTTGTTTATTTGATACTGATTTATTTTTTATACCTCTATGTCGTCAATTTATACATATATAATGTTGACCTGTATCTTAATATTAAACATTCCAACTAAGAATGAGGTTCGTAATGTATATTTAAATATCTGCATTTAGTGTCAAAACTTAAATCACGAAATAGGTTAGAGCTAATTATTTATTTATTTATTTATTTATTTATTTCATTCTTGTTTTACCTAGGGAACCCATTCAATGTACAAGTTGGCTCTGTTCTTCCATGGGGCCCAGGTGGTACAAATTCATGCATAAAAATTAAAAATAAATATTTAAACTCTTAAAATACATTTAAAACTATACATCAATGTGAGAATATCATAAAACCAATACATAGATACATTAAATTAATACAAATTGTCAAATGGAGAAATATAATAAAACCAAAACATAGGTAGATTTCATTCATACAAATTATATCACATGGATACAATCAAATAGTATTTTATACAATAATAACAGAAATTCAACATACTGTCAGCTTACGTTATACAATAATTAAGGAACGTATTTAGAATTGAAAATTCAACATACTGTAAACATACTAAAAACGATTGGGGAAATATATTTAGAATTAAAATAAAATGCATAATTAGCACTAATATGGAAAAAGGATGGCTCAAGAATGCCACGATTTTGCGAGTGATGATTTTGTGAGTGATAGATAGAGATTGCGAAAGTAATACAGTATCTGTATTGAAATTGTACATGTACGTTCTCTATACTCTGAAGAAAAGGGAAATTTGATATGTGCAAATTTTCCTTTTTCCTCTTTCTATAACTGTGTGAAACTTTCAATCGATTGAACTGAAAAGAACGCAATACCAATTTGAGCTTCATTAGTGGTGATACTGATTTATAGGCTAGTGAAAATAAAAAATGAGTCAAACAAATTGCAAAAGTCACGACATTTACAGGATAATATCAGACATATACATACAACAACATATCAAAAATCTAGAGAAATCTACCTGGTGGAACAACGATTAATTTGCATAAAACAAAAGCTGGCAAAACAGGGGGTGAAATTTCAAAATTGGTTAAATCATGTTATAAACCATTTCAACGTGTTCCTCTCCTCATAATGACAAAGAAAAAGTATACTTTTGTTGTATTGTTAATGAGTTATATCTAATTATGTGAAAGGTCACATCAGGGGTCAGGCAATAGGTCCTATGGGAGGCACAAAATTCAACATTGTCAGATTTTTCTTCAAAATGGTCTCAAAATGTTCCTTTAGCAAAAGTGTCTACATGAAGTAATAGTTTAAAGTGCTTTAGATCAGTGGTTGCTATGGTATCAAGCAAAACAAAGTTCATATTTACCATTGCATTGGAACCTGAAACCCCAAATTTACTTTAATATGTAACCAAAGCAACAGTTCATCTGATCCTTTGCTAAATATTAATTTGTGTGGGTGGTTTTGCAAGAGAAACAAGTTGAGACCATTTAGAGAAAAAACACACCGATTTTGACATTATTGTCTCCCATAGGGCATATCACGTGACCCTTGATATGACCACGTTTCTGGATATAACTCATTAACCATACTACGGAGATGGGTAAAAGCATACTTTTTCTGATTCTTTGTGATGAGTGGAACACAATAGAATGGTTTTTAATATGATTTAACCAATTTCGAAATTTTACCCCCTGTTTTGGCAGCCATTTTGTTTTATGCAAATTAATCGCTGTTCCACCAAGTAGATTTCTCTAGATTTTTGATATGTTGTTGTATATGCTTGTCTAATATTATACTGTAAATGTTATTACTTTTGCAATTTGTTTGACCTATGGCTTTAATTTTCATAAAAATGATTAGCCTATAATTATCAAAATGATCAGAGAGTATACCATGAATAGATTCTATTCACAGTATTCACTGATGCACTGATAGACTAAATAATAGGAAAAAAAAACATCTTATTGGACATTGTGTAATTATTGGGTGAAAACTTTAATCAAACATATTTTTGTCTTTCTGTCTTCAAACATATACCCCATACCCAACAAACAAGTCACACATTAATTGTTTTGTCTCTCAGTGTAAAAACATCTTATTGGATATTGTGTAATTATTAGGTGAAAACTTTATTCAAACATATTTTTGTTAACATTGTAAAACCTGATTCGCTGTCTAGGTCATTAAAATATTCACGGATTGTCTTCCTGTCTTCAAACATTTACCCCATACCAAACAAACACGTCACACATTATTTTATTTTTTGTGTCTCTCAGTATGAAAGTGGGCTCTTTACGTGTCTTGGTTTAAAATTATTAACATTTAAATTTGAAGTTAATTTATGGACACCCTGTATCTTAACGCAATGCATAAACAATTACGCTTTAGTTTGTGAAACATCACATGTACTCTGTCATAGGTGACAAGCTCATATCCTTCTGGGAAATCCTACAATTTTTCCTAATTCAGTCATACAATATTCTAAATAACATAACATAACTTGACTGAGGTTACAAGAAATGAAATTAATTAGAACACGTTGGGTCTCTTACAATATTTAATTTTTAACGATAATAAAATTTCTAACAAGGTAAGCCACAATAAATCTCCCGCATGCGTACTGGGGAAAGTATCTTCCAACAGATATCTTTGAACGATAAAGTTGGTCAACCCTGGGACGGTGGATTAATGCTATTACATTTCAGCGGTATTAACCCATTTCTACAAGTAGTAACCAGGAATGTACTGTAAGTACATTCCTGGGTACTACTACGAACAACGTATAAATATATAGAGATGAACAAATACACTATAGTAGTTCGTTTCCTCAGGAAAAACTTGGAATTGCTCTTTCGTTGAACCTTTTTACCATGAAAAAAATTTGCATGTTACACACTGTTTCTACTACCCTTCACAATTAAACATTTTTTTTTAAATTTACAGCGTTACTTATACAAAATATTTTACCTGGGAGTAATAAAGAAAGATAGACAGTTGGTATAATAACTGTGAACAGTTATAAGAAATACCAATTTTTTTAATGTTATCTCGATAAACTTTTTACCTTAAAACTATTACCCAAATTGAACATTAATTTTCAAATTTTTAAATTTCAGAATCATGAGCGATTTGATCAAAATGGAAAATTGCTATACAAAAACCAGTTATTATTATTTATTATTAATTTTTGAATAGCGGGCCTTCTGATATAGCGGGTCTCCTGAATAACAGTTGGATCCCGTTTTAACGTCATTGTGATGTCATATAAAGTTTAATGGGTGCTCATTTTGGTATCAATGGATAGCGGAGGTCCATATCTATACACTGGTAACAAATATAAGTGTATACAACGTTTCGTATAGAAAATTCAGGGAGGCGTTGCAACAACCCCGTCACCTCTTCAGAGTTCGTGTTACAAAATTAGCTCAAGAGTACAAGGGTTAAGAACCAGTACATTCATTCCGATCAAAGAATTATTGTACTAACGACGAACTTGACAACAGATCCTTTCTATTTTGGTATCCGACACTGAAGGTCATTTCAATAATGAATAGCCTTTCAAGAAAATATAAAGAAAAATATTGTAAAAATCTTTGATAAACATTTTCACCAAATTGATTAATGACAAAAATATGTTAAAAACAATCTACTGTATCGCATTCCAATTTTCAATACTAGCTACACAGATCAGTTTCAAAAGATTTTATGAAATGTCATGCAAACGTGTTGAAATCTAGACAGTTGCAATTTCAGCTAAGATATTAGTTTCCAGATGGTGAATTAGGAAGTATAGTATTTGTTTAGGTTTTAATCTAACTATAACCAACTTATGTAATTTAAAAGGATGGGTTGAAGTGTTCATCTAGTGTTGGATGAGCACTTCAACCCATCCGAAGTTTCGCTAGTCAGAAAGCGCATTTTCCTATACCTGGCGGTTCGCTAGTCCTAATTAAAAAAATCCGTCAGTCTCAAAATAGGGTTCGCAAGTCCGAATTGGAAGGCAAACAATTAAATAAGTTCGAAATTTTAAAAGATTAAATCCCAAGATTCACTAGTCCGAAAATGGAAAAGGTTTGCTAGTCCGAACATGAAATAAGATTTTTCGGACTAGCGGACCCTATTTTATTTTCGAACTGACAAACCTTATTTCATTTTCACACTAGTGAACTTTATTTAATTTTCCGACTAGCGAACCTTTTTTTTTTTTAATTTTCTGACTGGCGAACCTTAGCATTAACGAACCATTTTTAATTTCGGACTAGCGGACCGTATTTCATTTTCGGACCAGCTAAACCAGATCATTTTGGGACTAGCGAACCTTTGGACTGGCGAACCTTAGTATATGCTAGCGGACTGTTATCTGAGGAACAACAAATTCCCTTTATTCTATTTTTTGTTAAACAAGCAGAAGAGTCTGCACATTTACAAGATACTTAACAACTATTTGAAATGTCTCTAGTTCTTTTCTTATACCGAGTGAGTCAAAAAAACTGCAATAGTTAAGTAAAAGCCATATTTTAAGAACAAGAGATACCATGAACAAGAAATGTATATATCTAAATAGATCACAGATTTACCTTTAAAATGGTGAAAGAATGGGAAAAATTGATAAAGGCGTCATAGAGATACACTTATTTGAATAGGAAGGCATAAAAACAGTTCTGTCCAACTGTCGTGCATATGTTTTATTCAATATGTAGGACGCAATTATGACATACTCTTTTCTCTTTGGTTTGGGTACGTTGAAAAGGGCCGTTTGAGCTTGGTGGCACTGAATATTCAATATTCGGTTGAAGGTGGACTGGGACACATATGGCAGAGGATTTCTTTGCGAGCTTACTTCGGGATCCCTTGCCTGACGAACGCGGTCGACGTTTCTCCTGCTTCTTGCCGTTCTTTATTTAGTTTATGGACTGTTCTTATTCTTTTGAATTTCGCCTGAATTCATAGATGGTGGATGCACATGATACACCTGATTGGGAGAATGCACCTCGGAATCTCCGTTTCACTTCTGCATGAGATTTGGTGGTAAAATAAATCTCAGCAATAAGAGCACGTTGCTCGTTTGTGAACTGATCGTGGGGTATTTTAAACAGTGACTGATTGATAAGCTCTCACTTCTAAGACAGTACCCCCAAACGTGTCATTTTGCACTTTGAAAGACCGCCTAAATTATCTTTTATATGTAAATTAATAGATTAGGAGGAGATTTTTACTTGAGCAAGGTAATCGGTTGGTGTTATTATTCAAAAGGTGCATCCACGACATTCAATTCAATATTGGTACTTACTCGTTATGAACTGTCGTTTGACGAGACATGCTCATTTGGACAGAACTGTTTTCATAGCATAATATTCAAATATGGATATCTTCGCAATGCCTTTATCAATTTGCACCATTCTTTCACCCTTTGAAAGCTTTATTCATGATCTATTTAGAAAGTAATAGTATTTGTTCGAAATTACTTTTGTTCTTACAATATGGCTTCCATCTAATTATTGCAGTTTTTATGACTCGCATGGTACAGTCAGGAATCTTGGTCAACTTCATTTTGACTCACGCTGTATAATTTACTTATGTCCCTATTATCAAGAATCTGCTCAAGTTGTATATAAATATTTTAATATGGCTGACAATCATCAATATTTAACTTTACCGCTTCAGAGAGAACCAAAGGGAAATTGACTTTCGTTTGAATTTAAATTGCATTTTAACTCATATAGTGTACAATAAAAGAATTTTTATTTTGCGTTTTCAAAATTAATCAGGTATAACATATACTGAACGAATAATGTTACATACCTTACATTCAAATGGTAGATTGCAAAAAATATCCAGATTGCAAAACTAGCGGCATGTATTTTAATTAAATCAAAAACATATGCGACAGTTTTAAACCAGCAAACCAAGGGAAACGCACGACCATTTCCTTATTTGTAAGTAGGTCAAATAAGATGAAAAATTTTAATGTAAGTATTATGGTACGCTTGAAAAAATGTGGCAACTAAATTTGATTCCAACTTTAAATATTGTCAGAAATAAGAACAGTCTATAAAATGTGAAGACTTCCTCTGAAAGCCAAGGCAGGCAGAAAACCCGCTGGATAGATGGCATTAGAGAATATACTGGCCTATCTGTCAATGCAGCCTACCGTTATGCTCAAGATCGGCACAGTTGAAACGACATCATCAAAAGGGTCACAACGGGTCAGTCATGACTCATAGGACGACGACGACGATAAAATGTCGTAATAGGCTTCTGATATTATGTGACCATCCACCACAAACCACAAAGTGTTTCTCTAGTCAATTTAATTTTTGTTTTGGATTATTTGACAGATCTTTTAAGATTTGTCAAGTTCATATGACAACTAGTGCCCGATCATTTATTCAAACATCTTTTTGTTGTCATTGTAAAACCTGTTTCGCTGTCTAGGCCATTAAAATATTCAAGAATAACCCTTTTTGTCTTTAAACATTTACCGCTCCCCACCAAACGAGTTCCACATTATTTTTTTTCTCTCAGTATGAAAGTGGGCTCTTTACGTTTGACCTAATTAACGTTAAAAACAGATTTTTAGAATTAGTAATTGCATCATGTTAGGTACCAAAATAATTCCACAAGTCTATTCTATCAAAACATACGTTTGTAGTTGCAATGTAAATCTTGGTTTTAAAATGATTAACATATAAATGTGCTAACTAGACACCTTGTATCATAAAACCTTAACCTTAACGCAATGCAGAAACAACTACATTACGTTTTAGCTTTTGAAACATCACTTATAGTGTGTCATGTGTGTACATATTCAAACAGTGACAAGCTCATATCCTTCCGGGATATCCTTCTGTTTTTCCGAATTCAATCATGAAATATTGTAAATAACATTACATAACTTGAGTGAGGTGTCAAGAAATGAAATGAATTAGAACACGTGGGAGTCTCTTACAATATTAAATTTTTAACGATATTAAAATCCCTAACAAGATTAGTCACAATCATCTCCCACAACCGTACTGGACTAAGCGGGAAAACATATTCCAACAGATACCTTTGTGTGATAAAATTGGTCAACCCTGGGACGATCATCGATTACCTTGATCGCTGGTTACTCTCGATTAAAAAATATATATAGAGAGAGAAATACCAGCGCGTAACTCTACGCGCTAAATTCATTTTCACATAGCAATGCAAAGGGTTTCTGAGACAAACCTTTTTTTTTTTGCCTTATGGCATTTTGTTCACCTATCGTGCGTATTGTGGACACCAACTGTCGTATGTGTCTTAAGTTATCTCGTTAACAGACAACAAGTCTTTAGTTAACACATAGTTTAATTGACAAAAGAAGTATCTTACCTGTCAATCAAAGTATGGAATAGGAAGTATTGAATAGGCTATTGTCTTCGAAAAAAGCAAAGAAGTCTGACCGTTTTGCTTTTGCTTTCCCTCGTGTAAACACAAAAGGATTGTTACGGATTGCAATTTCTCGAGTATGGAATATATATCTATTCTCCGATGAAAAGAATAAATAATGGGTTAACAAAATATTTTACAAAAGGTTACAAAATGAATTTTTATGCATTTACAACACATTTGAACAGGAATATTGTCTATAATGATTACTTAAATGGATGCTTGCAGTATTGTTCTATTGCAATGTAAAGTAACTCTATGCAATTAATAGCATCAACCTGAAATCTACACATCAAATTACATCCTACCAATCTCAATATTCTCAATTTTAAGAGCTTCTATGAAGACCAAAGGGAAATCAGCATATTGGCTCTCCAATTAAAGAAACACACCTCTAAATGAATAGATACAGCATACATTGAAGAAGCTTCTCATTTCATGTATAATTCAAATATAAAGTAGGTGTGCATTCTCTGAATAAAAATTTAGTTCAATGTTTGATTGTCAATAACATTATTGCTAATGTTTTATTTACATTAGTGGAGTTTTTCGACTTATTTAAGGTTGTAATTTTTAACTACCGATCTCATACTAAAGCAACATTAAAGTGTGTACGTGAAAGTAGAAATGTCAAAAGAAATTAAACGAAATGAGGAGATGTTATCCTGCAAATACATGCAGTCATATGTTGAAAGATCATGGAACTTCAATCCTTTCTTAAATGAAATAGTGAGCCTATTATCTGCGTTATTGATAACAAGTTAATACTCATAAGCAAAATACACGATTAGTCGCACGATAACCTAATTGTTTAATCTTTGGAGGTCAGCATAATGACAATACAACATAATGAAAAAAACATATACATACATATGCTTTTCAAGATGTTGAAGATGTTATCAATTTTGATTTTTCCATTTCATCTTTTGCAGTTTTCTAAGCTTAAAATTGATACCTTACTTGTTGAAATTGATCAAGGCGATCAAATTTTACAACAGCAAATCTGCTGGAAATAATTATTATTTTGTTTATTTTTTGCTGTCTTTTTTCACCTGTATCTTGAAAAGTGCATGTTATAAAGCCCCCCTTTTCGGGTTAAGTCATCACATTTGTCAAATGACGTGATCAAACATTAACAATGGTCATTTTGTTTCAAGGTTAAAGGAAAACACTGCATTTCGTACCCCCTAAAAACTTTGATTTGAAAACAACAATCTTGATAAGTTGTACACGACTAGCCTTTAGCAACCGATACTTTTGAAGTTTAGCACACCGAATTCTTTATATGTTACAAATTTATCATGTATGTAAAACAACATGTGTTAAATGCTTGCTTCATTTATCACATCCAGACAACTACAAGGGAATTCTATTTGCCCAAAACTGTCCCAAGCTTGTTATCATGGATTATAACAAGTAAACATCAATTTGGTTTACTGACAAGAGAGCCACCCGCCTTCAGCTCGGCTGTCAGTGACTCTATAGATCAGTTTTCTATATAGAGTCAGTGGCTTTATTAAGTTAGTGAACTACATAGGCGAGGGTTGCAAGTGCAATTATGCAGCATAACGATAATACAACAAAATGAAGGAACATAAAAACTTTAATTTTAATAAGTTGTACATGACTAGCCTTTACCAATAGAAACTTTTGAAGTTTAACAACTGAATTGTTTTGACCTTTGATTGCTAATTAAAAAGGTCACAAATGACAAATTGGATGTTTGTCCATGGCAATCAAATGGCAACATTTTAACACTTATGTTTGCAATAATGACCAAGTAAAAAAATGAGCTTTTTCGACCATTGACTTGTTGACGCAATGATTTATTTTGAAAACAATAAAATCACATAATACTTTTGAAAAAAATATGACAGTATAGTTTTGACCAGATGATACAAATTTCTGTAAGAAAATTTATAATTACGTAATTATCTTTTCGTTGTATTTAGAGGTTGTGTTTGTTACACTAAACGTTCAATATATCTAACTAGCAACGAAATTGAACATTATCGAAATATAAGCTCCATGCATTGTCAGAATCTAATGTGACATGGATAAGATGATAGAATAAATGCAGAAGAACAAATTCATAAATTTGAGCTCATATAAGGTTTCCAGATACTTGTGTAAATCTGGATGCGAAACAGTTGATGTCAGTAGCGATACACATCACCCATCGCCTTTTCCTTTCTCCTTTCCTTTGGTAAGTTATACACTGTTATTAATGAAGTTTAGAATTTCAAAGCGAATTTAAAAATGCCGATGTGGTCGGTACATGGCAGGATAAAGGGCAATAGCTATAGACCTTCATTTCTACGTATACATTCACTGTCACCTTTGTATTTTAAACTTATAAATAAGTATTTGGGTTTGAACTATAAAACATAAAACCTTATTTGAATCAAATAACTACATGGGTTTCATAGGAAAAAAAAAGTAGTGCAAATCAATGGCCAAATGTATCATCCCTCTTTTTCACATATTTTTTAAATAAAGTGCAAAGAAATTGAATAGCATAAACAGTTTTTATAGAGGACCGGAACCTTAGAAGATGACATGCTGCAGAATCGATCATATGCTTCTTTCATATCTTTGACAGTTACTTTTTCAAAGTAAATTTGAATGATTAATTACAAGTTACAGAGATGATCACAAGCCCATGCAGATAAATAAAAAAAAAAATACGAAGACGAATTTATAACCAACTGCGATAAGGTATTTCCTGTTCCAATTATTTTTTCATCAAGCTAGAGTGTAAATTCTTTAACTCGACAAGATTATATGAAACAGAACATTGGAAGCAGGAAATTGGCGACAATACATCAATTGCATCAACTGACCTCGGAGAATACACAGGATGACGAGATATCTGTGTATCATCAAATTGTGTCAATCCTGCAACGAGGGACCAGATTTATTGTATATCTTTTGTAGGTATTAACCCATTTTAAGAGTTACTTTAATATCACTGGATTATCTTTTATTTTAATCATGGAGCATAATCTTTATGATAGACAAATTATAGATGCAGAAACTATTTGCAGCACCACTAAAAAATATAATACAAATCATGCAAATATGAAGCTGGTTCTTTAGACGTTTATGTTATCATTGTACTACTAAGTTCATGTACTCTTGTCCCCGGCTTCTCATTATCAAATAACATACACAGTGGGATTATTTGGTATCATTGGAAGTAACTTGGAAGTCCTGTTGCAGAATGTTTCATGCTGTACATCTGACATTTTGTCTCAAGTAATCTTAATAAAAAAAAAGGAGATGATAGAGGTAATACAGTTACGTTTACTCCACAAGGACATGTGTTTTTTTTTGCTTAAATGCATGTTACTAGATTATTTTGCTTAAGAAGTTAAGAATAGTTACAATATGTTTAACATCCATCCGAAGCTTGAATTCTCATTCTAAATAATGGTATTTGAGCTGAATGTCATGATATAGTATTATATAACAGCTAAATAAATCCGTGTCACTTGATTGACGCATCTTGGGTCACGTGCCATTGGTCATTTGGTCCATTTAATAGTAAACCATCTGTGCAATAGTGCCGTACAAAAATTTGTTACATTGCACGGTTACTTTTTTTTTGGTAATACGCAACAGCGGGCGTAACTTTAAATTGAGTACGCTTGTACAGTCCGCGGGCGCAGCATAAGACGCGTCATTGCACCAGCATGTACATACTGTAACAGTACCAAAGATGTTTTCTCGTAAAGTTTTGTTTACCTGTCATATAAAACAAATAATGAATGTTTCTTATTCGTGTCAATGGAACAAATATTTCATTCGGTGAAAGATCAAATGCCCCATTCTACTCGGCTTCGCCTCGTTTGAAAGGAGCATTTTATCTTTCACCTCATGAAATATTACAAATATTTCATGAAGTGCACTCATAAACATTCATTGTTTGTATAATATTCCACTGCATAGAGGCAAAATCATTATGCATTATTTAACTTCAAAATTGTTTAATAAGATGTTTGATGATAAACCACATGAAGTCATAACACAACATCAAACTATTACAAACTATTTACCTCACGACCAAGACGACATGTCTTATGTCTACGGTCAGCATTTTGCTGTACACTGACTTTTTTGTAGCTTAATATTTGCATGAAACTTTGTCTAAAATCGACATTTCATCAATCAGTTGGCGTTCCTGTAAATATAGACAAGTGTTCCACGATGAGATTTCATCGACCCCAAGTAAAAGAATTAAAGCAATCAGATAATTATTAAAGCATTCACTTTGAGATGAATCTAAGTAGCGTTAAAAGTTTGAAAATTCTTTTTCATCAAATTTAATAAAATTGTATTTTCTTTTATTGCGCAAAATAAAAAAGAGATGATAGAAGGCCGTTGAAAACACGCGGTAAAGTATGTTGACGTCAGGTAAGGCGCTGGAGCACAATTAGGCAACAACTTTGTGCGGCCGGCCGCAACCTGACCACAGCCTTTATTTTCCAAAATAGCGACCGTAGGCTTGAATATGTACGTCTAAATAATTTCAAAACATGTAATGAATATTTTACAATAATTTTGAGCTGAAAAATCAAACCTTTAGTCGTCATTTTGAAAAATTAAGGCTGTGGCCAGGTTGCGGCCGGCCGCACAAAGTTGTGACCTAATTATGTTCCAACGCCTAATAAAGATAACCGACTTATTTGCATTTTTGAATTCTAGTCTTGTTTTTCTCGACGTTTAGCAAAACATCTTTTTACATATAAGTGTTTCAGTACGCTTAGATATAAACTTGTTTCCCTTGTAGAAGTAAGACCTCTGAGATGTAAAGCACCTTGAAAGTGAGACTTGTTTCAGTCGATAATTTCCTCTACTCTTCTCTCTAGTGAACCGATATTACACACTGCTTCCTGTTTCCTTATTGACGTTTTAAAATGACTTTTTTAGAAACTGAAAGATAAAAGTGACAAATAGAAAATTTTAAATCAATTTTCTTCGGTCATCTTAAAGGCAATCGTAAGTAATGTTGATCATTAATAAGAATTAAACAAATAGATCATTCTAAAAGATCAAACCGCTACATGTGGCCAGTGTTACCCTCTCACCTGTTGCCCACTTCCTTTAATTTCCTGTTTCCTAACATACGTTTGTTGACAATGTTTATATCTGATATCATTACTACCACTTGTAAACATTTGAAGAATAATGAATATGAAATAAGTAGAAAATTCCATAGATTCCAAAGGAACGCATATAGAATACCTGTCGTGAGTGTAAGCTTACTGGTTTTAAGTCACGTGTTGGTTTTTGGTTTCAACATTAAGAAAAGAGACTGTTTAACAACCCTTCTTAAAATAGAACAATGATTTCCTTAAGTGTTCGATTTTCTGAACGTCATGAATTATTCTAAAAGCAAGCATTCCTGCCTATTAACCGAAACAATCATTCATTTTGAAGCTTTCAATCCAAACCTATCTATGTATATGTGTATTTTTGTTAGGCGTGTATGTGCATATTTGTTAGGCGTTTCGGGGGAATGTAGATATACAATAATTTTACATACTTTTTTATT
>JXSR01S075301.1:6059-18459 GCA_000969725.1 Ophiothrix spiculata | reverse complement strand
AATTGATAATCATAAAAATTAATGTACAGGATATTTTATGGAAATACAGTTAAAAACAGAAAAGCCACCGGGGTCTTCGACATGTTCAATACAAACGGGAGTAAAATTGTACAAATTGCAAACTATAAATTGCACATAAGGTATAGCACGTAACATGTTGGAGCGGCCGCAGGCGAAATACCGGCGGCCTAACCCTTAGGGCGAAGGGTACCCTAAGAGTTAACAATGACATAGGTGAAGTATAAACAAGTAACAGGATTGGAGCGGCCGCAGGCGAAATACCGGCGACCAACCCTTAGGGCGAAGGATACCCTAAGAGTTTATTATGACAACAGTTAAATACATATACATTTTTAAGTTTGTGATACGTGGTGTTAATACTGAAGTTGGTGAATTGAAAGTCATTAGCAATCGTAGCATCTGCGAAAAAGGTAGGTTTTCAGACGTGATTTGAAGACTGATAGTGTATTGCATGTCGAATTTCACTTGGGAGGTTATTCCACTCTGTTGCTGCTGCCACAGTAAAGGATCTAGCACCGTAGAAATTAGTGGACCATCGAAAAACGTGAAGCAAGTTTTCAGAGGACGATCTTAAGGTCCGCTTTGGAACATACTGGTGAACAAGATCACTAATGAACAGGGGTGCCATACCATTTAAAGCCTTATAGGTGACGAGCAAGATCTTATAAAGAGCTCTATAATCAACCCGAAGCCAATGCAGTTGACGGAGAAACGGTGTTATATGCTCCCGTCTGGGCACACACAAAACCAGACGAGCTGCAGTGTTTTGCACGCGTTTGATCTTTGCGAGCTCACATTGTGGCAAACCAAACAGAAGAGAGTTATTGGAGTCAAGCCTGGAAGTTACGAATGCATGTACAAGTGTCTGCGTGGTATTATTGTCAAGGTATTTGCGGATCTGCCCGATTGCGAATAAGGCAGATTTGTAGACACCATCGACATGCTTGCTCATACTCAAGGAGGAGTCCATGGTAACACCAAGGTTTCGAGCACGGAGAGATGGAGAAATTACCGAGTCGCCGATGGTAAGAGTAGGTTGAAGTGTTGAATTCTTGAATTGTGAAGAAAAATGCAAGATAAAGAAATCGCTGTCGACAACTTAATCTCTACCACAAACTAGTCGGCTTAAGATCCCATTTCCTTTGCTACAACGATAGAAAGGCCCAGGGAATCAGCCAGATCGTCTCGATTTTCTTATCAGATCAAAAGTTTTGTGTTATTTGGGTACCTGGTTCAGAACACACGAATGTGAAATAACGTGTAAAATAGGTCAATTATTGATAAAAATCCATTTAATAAAGAGGATATGAATGGAAACGAGAAAATATGGTGGGTGTATGTTTTGAATTTAGTTTTCCTTGCAGAATTAGAGATTGTGTTTTTCATTCATGACAAAACATTTACTTTACAAAGCACGATCGAAAGAAGGAAAAAAGTACGACAACAATTGATTGCGTGTATATTAATACAAAACATTGTACTCTGCGGTTTCATTTCATTTTTCCTACAGAACGCACACATGTTAATCATGTCGTTGGAGAGGAGCTAAACTATAAATTTTGTATTATGATAGAATAATTAATTGGGGTGGGGTAGGTCTAACTTTATGACGAGGCTTAAGGTATGGCACAATTTTTTGTGGATAATGTGTCTTTGTAGTTTTAACCAGAGCCTAAAAGACCGACTGAGGACGCGGTTGGTACTGTGAAAGCACTTTCGGGTAAACGATGATAGATTGTATTGTAGAAATTTGAGCATTGTTTTCTCGTTTGTCCTTTTAACTAGCTCTAGGTGTAATAATACCTGCAATTGACATTTTTGCGAGTTTCATGTACTAGTAATTGCAACCCTTTAGGATGCTTCTCCCAACTTGTTCTAACATCAGGTGTAAATTGTACCTTTAGGGGGGAAGGGGGTGGGCTTCACAAGTCAACAGCCAAAGCTTTGACATCGAATTTGAGCACTTTCCTAAATACCACCATGTTACCCACAACGAGTACTTAACCAATGCTTGTCGTTTCAGTCTGGTTGCAATGGTATTTGATAAGTCGAACACGTGAACAAATGTAACTCAAAAACGACTCACCCTATTTACAATATTTTGGTAGAAATGTTCAGAAGAGCAATGTCCTGAAGACCATGAAGAGCCTTTTTAAATTTGTTTCCAGAGTTTAAACTACGGCTCAAAATATTCCACGTGAACTAAATAACGATACATCCTAGTTACATTATTTTCGGCAGAAACGTGCAGAAGAAAAATATCTACAAGACCATGAAGAACGTTTTTTGAATTTGTTCCAGCAGTTTAAACATGGTAAATTGCGGGTTACATTCGTTTTTGACCAATCAGAGGCCATGTCTGATTACCATGGCAACCAGACTGTTACATGTTTTAAGTATTTATCGTGGGCATTATGGTGGTGAACGTTGAAGCCCCATCCCACACCCTGAATTAAGACTTGTAACATTTATAAATAGAATAGAAGATGACAAAATATGATTGCTTGAATATTGTTTTATTTACTGAAATAATATTTACTCAATCAAATCAATATTGAAATATATTTTACCTTAAAAACATGTTTTTACATGTTTTATCCATCATCAATTTATGTTTTACCAGGTTTTTTTTATTTCACAATTTAACACAATGATTAAACTTATTTTCTCCTTTTTATGAGAAAACAACGATTAATTTGTAGCACCGTGGTAAAAACTCATGTTTATTTTTTCTGTCTTTGATGATAGTAAAATCTGTATTCATACCATTACTTTTCAATTTTCCCACAAGTCAGTCTTATACAGTTTTAAAATCCAATTTACAAATATTTTATATTGCCATATATTTAGAATTAAAATATGTACATATTTTTTTCGCTGTGACATAAATTTTATCATAACTACGTTTAAAACACTAGTTTAACACCCAAAACCGTTTTCAGTTAGAATTTAGGATTTTTCAGAATCAAGTAATTATTATATAAATATCTTTATAGAATTTGCCAAACAAATCAACCTCCTAAATAAACTGGGGAGTTCTTCCTGTTGAGCAAAGTAGCTAAAGTATGTTTGCCGTTGAACTACGATGGTCTATACAATGATTAAAAACATCTCAAAACCCATATATGACACTCTTCATTGCTCTTTAAACATACTAAAACCTTAGCCAACTGCGCATCGTTTCAAGGCTACATCTTCATACGATCATGAATATATATGTTGACAAAATTTAGAATTTTGGAAAGAAAGAAAATGTTAAATTCAATGAAGTTATTTAAAACATAAGACAAGTTAAAGGTTTGATTGTTCCACGCCACTGTGGGGTATGTTTTCAGTAAGTATATATTCCTTATTATATTTATTATAATATCGGGTCTTATATATACATCATGTTAAATCTTTCCGAAAGCGTTTATTTTTACAGTTGCAAGACCTTTATAAATAAAAATGCTATAGCAGTTGATCACCTTGCTTAGGCTTTCGCCAAGGAAAACCGGAAAACCAACTTAATAAAGAGTGTCCTTCTGGTTTTTAACACTTAGTGGCATGTAGCAAAAGGTGATCATAGTTCATGAAACAAGAAGACCACAGTTGGTACCTCTACACAACATTAAACAATTACCATCATCAATAACAATGATGTACTTAATGTTATAACTCATTTCAACGGTCAACAATCTACTATGCACTGACTTAGACATGTCTGCAATAGCCTTCTGTTCAAGTATGATCAAAGTAACCCACAGTGAAAAAATTTGCATGATTACTTCTAATTATTTCTGTAAACCTTTGTCCAACACCGACACTGCATGAATCTGTCGGTGGTCATGTAAATCTATAGGCCTATATGTATTTCATTATGTCAATCAAAGTAAAGGTTAAATAGCTAATGAAATCATGTTTAACTCGTACGACAATGTAATTTCTCAAAGTACAATTACCAGTTCTTACGTTTATGGTCATATTTTTTGAGGTCGGGCCCATTTGCGTTACAACTCACTCACTTCATCCATACTTAACTCCCTCCTGGTAATGGTTGATTAGAGATAATAAACACCTTTATTTGGCTATTATTTTTAATTGATTTTATAGACTAATACATTATCTTCAAAATCATACCAAAATTATAACATTTCATACAATTTTTGAAAAGTTATGATAAGATTTGATGCACAATGCACATATTTCATCCACACAAATTAGCTTATTGACTTTAACTTGTTATTAGCGTTAATGATCAACTTTATTCGGGTTAATTCCAACTTGATTTTGATAAACAATAACCAGCCTTTGAAATCAAATCAGATTTATGACACTTCAATGGATTTTTAAGAAGATATGACACAAGAAATGATGCACAATTTTCATGATGCCTCATCCACACCCGCCTCATCCACACCCGCCTCCACCCTGGCTAATTAGCTTTAACAGGTTATTAAGCCTACTTAATAACTTAATTTTGGGTTATATTCTTAATTTCTTGAAAGTCAAATAAATTGTCTTTAAAATGATACCAAAATTAAAACATTTCATGGGATTGCTGAAAAGATATGACAACATTTATGCATAAATCATTCTCAATGTAACAAATCCACCTTTTATGGGTGCCCACATTAAAAAGGACGACCTTATATAATATGTTTCTGTGTTTGATGTTGTGTGGGTGGGTTATGTTCGTTGTTCATTACTTATGCAAATAATATAATAATGAGATAGCGAAAATAAGGATTCGATTGCAATCGCTCTAAGGTGGGTTTTTTTTGCGCCGCATAAAAACACAACAGAAACCAACCCTAACTTATTATATATTTATACCTCCTTTGCGGTCATTTTGAAGGGGGGGGGGGAGGCGGGTACCACCGATGGTGGAGGTAAGGTACTCCGTCAAAGTTGGGGTGTAGGGAGTTGTTTTACGGAATTTTACGTTGTCATTTTGAAAAATATATGCAATCTGCAAGGCTTAAACTTACAGGACACGTTAGAGTCATTATACATCATTTCCCTTCTTAATTAGCAAATCACCCCATGAAAATCTGATATTGTAATTGATATTGTAGAACCTTTATAGGAAAATTTTTATTTGGTGATCACTTTTGCCAAAATCCTGATATTCCGATCTGGAACCCAGATCTGGAAGCACTTTATGACGTCACAATTTTGTAACACCTTGGCCGATTTTGATGATCGTGGTTTCATTGGATAGGGGAGGACCATACCTATCTACTGGTAGCAGAAACAAGTTAGAAATAAATTAAAAACAAAACATATTCAATTTTATGTAATAGTATTCATTATCTTCCCATAAATGCTATTACATATTTTCCCACTACTACACTCATAGAGTAATCATAGGGAGAGGGCGACGTTTAAAAGGAAACAGCAATGCTTATGCGGTTTGATGATAGTAGTTTATGTGTGTGATATTTATACAATCTCTTAGATACGAAGCACTTTGAAAATAAGATTGATTTCAGTCGTGGCACAGTTTTCCCTTGCTCTCTCCGTAGAACCGATTTTTCCCAGTGTAAATTACTTCCACATGGATGTTATGAGTACTTAGAGAAGTTAGAGTGAATTAATAGTGAGATAGAGTGATCAAAAATAAAACTGTTGTAACATATATGCCGATAGAAACTGATATCAATTTAATGATTAGACAAACTGTTACCAAGTGTTTGCCTGCCAACGCTTGCTTCCTTCTTAATATAGAGTTAAGTTCCAGATTCGAGCCCTGGTGGGACCACGTCTACCAGGTCCCCTTGGATAAGAAACTTTATTTTTAAGCAGTTGGTGTGAATTATAATGAAATGAAGCGACCTAACTGGTTCTTGCTGTAACTCCACCCACCCATTATGACACGATAGTTAAACAAACTAGAAACACATCAAATTTAAAACATATAAACAAACGCGAACTACGTTTTTGACAATTTGAGACTTGTTTTTGCAATACTTACATTCTTTTAAGACAAATTACCTAATTTATGACGAAAAATAAGTCTGAACATTAATTATTTGATTTTAAGCAATACTGTAAAATCATACAATTTATTGCAGTGGCGTATGCAAGGCTTTCAATATTGGATCAGTAGTGGATGATACTCAATAGGTACACCTAAATTTAAAAATAAAATTAGCTTTTAAAAATGACAATCGATTTTTTTCTTTTTTTGTTGTTATTGTCTTTAAGGTCTATTTTCTTTCATTCTTATCTTGCTGGATGATTTTATATGGATTGAGGTTTTCAGATCTATATGTATTTTAGTGCGAGACCGTGTTATTGGTCAAGTATTGGTCAATATACAAATCCCTACCGATCTGATATTACACTCATTTCACAAGATCAAACTATCAGGTACAATTATCCGCAAACCGAAATACCTAAATTCCTCTTTTTATGACCACAGACGCAAGCTACTATAGTCATACAGTGTGGACAAACATTTGAAAATTTACGTCGGAAGAGTGACAAATGCAAAACTCTCTATTTAATAATACGTACGTCCCATAATGCATCTGGAAAGTACCATAAATCCAGGAGTTTCTGCGCGATCGACCATGTTACTAGGTTGTGCACAGATGACGTCACGCGCACAACAGGAATTTGGTCGATCGCGCAGAAACGTCCGGATTTATGGTACTTCCAGGATTTATTGTACTTCCAGATGCATTATGGGACTATTGAAAAGTAGCATTGTCAGTCTGCATTCGGTTTGATTCATTGATAATCGTAAATATTATGCTTTCATCCCACAAGTTTAGACATGCCTGCATTGTCTTTGGGGGCAGAGAAGAGATTTAACAAAACACGTGATTTTGAGATCGAAAATCTATCGACGACATCTAAATCAACCTGGATGGCAAAAAGAACATTATGTGTATACAGCATTATATTGTAGACAGAGAGCACAACGACTCGTTCAGTATGTTAGAGGAGGGGTAAGCTTCATAACGGGAAGTTCCAAGTAGTAACGTTAGAGATTCTTCACATCCATCTTCCAGCAAAACAAAGTTGCTTTGGTAAATGCTTAAAGGCAAAGGAAATACAATTTCAAATGTTGCAGGTGAGAAGTCATGGAATCTAAAACAATGTATTTCATGATTATCTGAGGCTTTCTTTTAGTGTTATAATGATAATTAAAATAATTTTGGGTCAAATTTAGCTGGAGGAACAAAAACATGTTCAATATTTGTGTACCGCCGCGGCAAAAGGGTCCAGTTGTCGACTCCTACATGTTGCTCATTGTAGCATATCTGATGTATACAAATACCATACATTAGATATGCTACAAGGAGCAACATGTACGAGCCGACAACTGGACCCTTTTGCCGCGGCGGTACACATTTCACAAGCGATGAAATCATATGTGGTAATGATTTAGTTTTGAAATACTGATGATTAGTATGATTAATTGAATAGAGTTCAATTCATTAATGTCTATTAAAAATTAATATTAACACAATATGTCACAGGTATTTTGTTCTTTTCATGGCCCTGTTTTGCGAAATGAAATATTCTAAAAGGATCAATCATATCACATGTCATATAAATAGGTGCTACATATAACATTCCCAACACCCCTTTTTGTAAACTTTAGGAATGGACGTGCAGGGACCATTACTTTTTTACTTTTTTACCATTACTTTTACTTCTAAACATTGTCTTTGCGCACCCAAGCATGGTCAAGACATGTTATATTACCAGCTTATCAATTAGACATTCCATATGACCACTCAGCTTGTGGTTGATGTGACATTGGTCCAGGTGCTGTCTAATTAATATCAAATTTAAAATATACTTTTTGATCAATTTGTGTTGTTTCCCCTACCGGTATATCAAACCTGACCAAGAGCAACATTACTCAACTGTTTCCTCATACGTGTATGTAAAAATTTAAATATCAAGACCATTCCAAGCAAATACTCCAAACGTATGTTCATGATTGTAGCAATGATATGTAATATCCGACTCAATGCAAAACAATCAAACAAACAAACTAACAAACAAAAAACAGTAGCATAATCTATGTGACAGCTGTTGGACTAAGTGAGTGTCAAAAACACTCTTCAATGAGAAACACTCACAATTTAAAAAAAATCAAATGTCAAAAATTAATACTTAAAGTTATTTTGTTGAAATTGCATTTATTTTACTATTAAAATTAATATTGAAATGTCATTTCTTTGACAATCACATTCAGTCTTCTGTGTTTAAATTTTGACACCCAATGCTGAAAGCGTGGCGTATTATTCTGCTTTTCATATAAATATTCAAAATTACACACAATACTTCTCAATGCATATATATTTTCAAATGTTTAAGGATAATAGAAATTTGTTTTTTTCATCAATAGCGTATTAAGGAACTTCCCATGAGGCAGTCTTATGCAACTTTAACAGTAGTGTAGGCTTTTATATTTCCTTATCAATTAATTGTGATATTTGTGTCGAATGAATAAAAACACGTCACTAATGGAAAATGCATTTACGGAATAGAATCATTTTTAATATATAATGTCTTAAGACCGTATAACCAGGTTTTAACTTTGCCATCATTTTACACCCACACCCTGCGAACAAGTATTCGTTCATTGATTAACCTTCGTCTAACCAGGGGTAGATAGAGGTGCTGATCTCCCTCGATTTTTTTCATTTGCATAAAAAAGCAAAAGTAAGTGAACAAAATCATTGAAGTTATCTCTTTTTACATGTTTTAGGGTCATTTTGATGAAACCGGTTGGTCCCAATATTTATTCAAATATCAATTTAATATCTGTAAGTTTCATGATACCAAATAACAAACTATTTGATACCAGTGAATACAAAACCGACATATTTGTTTTGAATGTCTTGAAATTTACAAATATAAATATCGTGTTTGTTATAGATGTAAACATACCAAGGAACCCTATTTAAAACCAATGTCTGATGGTTTGATTTATTTTTTCTGATGATAGAAATTTAACTAATGCTCTCATGAAAAATTGTATCGTCTTATATAGCAGTCACCACAACAGTAATATAGTAAATCGTTTCACCATTCGTTGAATGATCTTCAATTTTAATCAGTCTCATTTTCAAAAGCCTTTCAAGATTGTCCAGCAGTAGTGGGTTTACAATGTGACGACTTGTTGTCGACGGAAGGTAACGGAATTGATGATCAAATCAAGATTTGCTGAGTGATGGTAACGACCTTCAGAGACACCTCGACTACACCTCGCTAAGGCCCTGTATCCATCGGCTGTTCCCCTGTTACATGTACATATGCCCTTGTTCCATGTTCCATTGTCCCCAATCATGACTCGCAACACAGACAATAACAATTCATTTTGCTTAGTGGCCGTATCAGTGACCTTACGTACGTCAGATGCTCCATATGGACCAAGCATCAGAAAGGCGAAGGATTTTTGTCTAGAAAAAAACACCGTACCTTAACAAATTGGAAATTTGACAAACCGTTTCAAAATGGTCAAAAACGATTTGTCGTGTTTGGGCAAAACTTTTCCGCCAAAAATACATGTCAATCAACTTTGGTTCATATTTGTAGAATGTACAAATACATGTGTTTTTTTGAAAAAGTTTGTTTGTTTGGTTAAAATTTATGGACAAAATAAATTTAATTTGAGGAGCAACCTCTGAAATGCCTATTTATTCTAATTTGCACATGTTAGAGTCGATTTTTTGTTGCCACCAAGTCCATGAAAGACGCCATATGAGGGGGCTTTACTCTACAGAGACTATGATTTAAGAACATGGATTTACGTTTGTTTGTCTTTACAATAATTATTGGTTGGGGGTTGTTCTTTTGCCCCACCCAGAAGGCCAAGTTACTAAGATTGTCCAAAAACTCGATGGGAGACACGGACAGCAAAATTAAAACTCCTCTAGGAAGATTCTAAATGAAGACTCCATATAAGATCTATTGACTGGATATTTTATAACGGTTTATTATAATGTTAATTACAAACTACTCAGCACCGTGTCTTAGCATATAGAAGATAGAAATTGATGATTCTTTTCTCACGTTCAGTGTAATTAACGTACCATATTCTGACAAAACTAACCAAACCAATTTAACCGAAACAGGTCTCTGTAACTTGACTGGTAATATGATACAACGGACTTGTACTTCAGGACTCTGTCACACATCAGCGTATAGAGCCAAACGTACTTAATACCACTACATTATTTTTATTGTTTTGGTTTATACATTGTTGTTCATCAATTGTCCGCTAGAAGTACATTCAATTCGTTATCCATACAGTTTATCCGTTATGTATATATAATTCATTATGCACACGTTGGTGGTCCGTTTGACACACGTCCAGTATGTGAAACCTTTAAACATTATTTGTATGTTTAAGCTCTATACGGTGATGTGTGAAAGAGCCTTTAGCAAATTTATAGATAATTAGATCAACAGAGGTTAAATACAAAGGTTCGAATACACAATATGATTTTAAGTTACGAAACCAGTAAACTTTAAGGACGCTGTCCACCAACACATTGTTAGAAGACGATATCAACACCAAACCCTCCACCGCTGATGCCATCACATGCATCGCTCAGCGTCTCTTTAATACCATCAACAATAAGGAAGGTCGGGTCGGGTGTGTTTTGTCTGACAATTATGGTGTCTCTTGGTTAAACTACTTGCCGATTGATTGCATCACTGGTTGGCACACTACTTTAAAAACCAATCAATGAAGATCAACTTAAACGGCAAATCTTCCATCACCAGTTTCATCAATGCAGGTGTTCCCCAAGGCTTACATCTTGGACTCCTCTTTTGTTTCATCAGCGATGACATAACTTTTGACCTATCAAGCACCTCCATCCTATATATATGCTGATGATGTCACATTCCTGAGTTTCATCAGAATCCCTAAATCCGGACTTGTTAACATTGAGAAGTGGGTTGGAATGGTCTCTTTGGTGTATGACTGTCACTCTAACTGCACGTTAGGAGTATGTTGAGCTCTGATGAATGAGCCTTTACACTTTAAACTACCAATTATTAAGTACGCGTTCCTGTTGAGCGAGTGCATTAAGTTTGCAAATTCTGATAATTTAATTAGTATACATGTGTATCTTTATATCGCATTTGTGATTAATCAAAAATGTTCGTTCGTTTGTTCGTTTTTACAATCTTCCTAAGCATGGTATTTGCCCCATATTCATGATATTTATGCCAATTAATTCGCTTCATCTTCTTGTATAACCGTAATGCTTAAAAGTATCAAAAAATTGAAACTTAACCCCAAACGTTTCTGTAAATTTTCTTGAATCTATAGTGTAGTCAACCAATCAACAATAAACAATTCCCAATATTTTGCCTTTATTTGACAATTATCATAGCTTTTATGCCATTTTAGATCCATAAACGTAACCCGGGGGTTACTTACATTGACAATATCCGTATATGTACCTGCCTTTGTGGAGGGTTTTCACAGATTTTGGTATAGCGATGGGGTGGTTTTCATCAAAAATGAATGCGCCCAATTTGTCTAAATTGGGGGTATTTGGAAACATTTGGTAAAAAAACACCCAATTTGATTAAAATTTGGTGTTTTGTGGTCAAAATTGGTATACTGATGGATTGGTTTTTCAGACAAAAATATGTATAGAGATGGTCAAAATTTCAAAGTCCTGCAGACACATAATACGTACAAAAAATTCGGAAGAACCTCCCCCCCCCCCCGGGAAACGTTATTGCTTGATAAATAATATAGATATAAATCGAATAATGGGAAAAAAACTATAGCACTTACGGCTACGTTGCGTCTGGAACCTCAAGACTTCGTCAGGCCATTGTTTGATCACGTTATTCCTTGAGATTTGAGCATTATGAGTACATTACTGGAGCTAGTTAACAACACTCTCTAGAAGCAAGAAGCGATAAGGTCATATAGATGTAGGGCATATTGGCCAAAATCATTATATGCAATTATCTTCTATGATTACAATATGAATGGAATTATAGTATGATTAACGGCAACTACTAGATTAGATGGCAAAGGTAAAGGAATTGGATAGGAATAACCGTAACAGCCCCCCAGTCCGAAGGTTTGCTAGTCCGAAAATGAAATAAGCTTCGCCAGTCCGAAAGTGTATTTTCCTATACCTGAGGCTTTGCTAGTCTGAATTTGCAAAAAAGGTGCGTCAGTCCGCTAGTCCGAAATTAAAAAAGGTCCGTTAATTAGTATCCCTATATTAGGTTTTTTCTGTGAAATTTTTTTAAAGAAGCTAATTTCACTTGATTCTGGTAGGTAAGGGTGCCAACATTTACCAAAAAAAAAGTGAGCTTGGTTGCGGGGTGGGGAAAGTGCGTTTCGGAGGGGTCAAAGGTCATTGACCTCAAACATCAATTGAAGTGTATC
>JXSR01S075298.1:56752-70073 GCA_000969725.1 Ophiothrix spiculata | reverse complement strand
CTTCCTCTGTCCATCACAATATTCCTTCTGGTTTTTGCCTCAATAGTGTCTACTTGATCAGAGGGTAGGTGTTGACATAGTATCAGTGAGGACACTAGCCATGAGGAATGCAGCCTCAGAATCAGGCGATGTTGGACATGCCTCTGTACTGCAAGATTTTATCGGGTATCCATACATGGTGTGGCATGGTAATTTCAATATTTAGAAATATAGTGTCTCTAATAAACTTAAAATTACTTTGCTACGAATGGGGTTCACGCATGAACCTCAGCGGATCTAATAATATGTGTCCCGTCATATCTAAAGGTACCTTAATACCGGCATAGTAAATTACGAGATATGGGCCATTGAAGCTGAGCATAATCAAAAATCACGTCCAAGGTCGAATTTCTAATTTCATCAGAAATGTTACCTTTGAAGTGTATTCTATCATATTAATCAGGTTTCAACATCCAAAACATAAGACAAATGTTTTAAAAATCGATATAAAAATCCATTCCCAATTAAATTTTTATTTAGTACAAAAACTTCAAACTCTATTTTCTCAGAACTATAGTTTTCCGAATCAGCCCGATGCCTTTTGCCAATTTGGATGTAACTTTACAACCGAACATCCAATAACCAAAGGTAAGGTGTCATTTCAAAGCTTAAAATCTCAGCTTTCAGATGAGACCAACAAATCCATTTTGATTTTGCCGACCTTAAGGTACCTTTCGATATGACGGGTCACATATAACATTTTTTGAGGAAAGGTAAAAATATGAGTTTTGTAATGTTTAATATATTCATGAGCCAAAAGAAAGGCATGTCTTAAAATGTATCCTAAATTTGCGTTTAGAAATCCCTCGTGCCTAAATGTAGTAAATCATGTCCTTCACCACCTGTTCAGAATCTTCGTTATGTCGTGTATCTCGCTTGGTGGGAGTACTGGATCGGGCCCGTGTTCGTACAAGGCAAGATTAGCCACTACACAATGGCACTCATCTTTTGGTAGCAGATATTTTTATAAGTGCAAGATGTTATTTTTAAAAATATTTGGAAGGGTATGGAGGTCATATCATCTAAAATTTCATGTACTCTTCCTTTCCAGAGCTGAAGAGCTATTAGTACTACTGTGCTTATCTAAGCTTTATTTAGATTTATTATATAGCTTCTGGTTTGGCCTAGCTGGTGTCTGCTTGAGCACAGGACAGTTGTTGACATATATAGTATAGAGCCTCAATTTTTCCAATAACTACCAAATATACACTGTGCACAGCACCCCATGTTGGAGCATTTGCATAGGGGACCAATGACTTTATGTGACTTTCGAACCATGAAACAATCAGAATCAAAGTCTTGCATAAGGAAACAAGCAGTTGTGACACAACAGGACTCGAACCCTGAACCTCTGTATTATGAGCCCAGTGCTCAAATCGGTCTCCTCTAGATCCAGGACAATTGGTTTCCATGATATGTTTTAGTGTTAAGATTGTAGCAGGCTCAATGTTTTTCTGAATGAGGAGTTGACAGATGTAGCAATACCCACATAGCAATATTTCAATTTAGAGGAATCTTGTCAAGGTACTTACAAAGAAAGATTGGCAATCAGGTCTGTACAAATACAGGGTGTACCCGTAACCCTTACAGTTAGAGCACCTCCTTGTAAATTTGCATGTTAAAATTTGGTGGTTACCTCTGGGTTTGGGCCCGGGACCCCTTGCACCCCGATGCAATGTTCACAAATGCAAGCCAACGAGTAGACGCTGCTCTTGCAGCATTTTCGTGATCACAGTTAACTCCGGTCTATGATGTATTTGGACTTTCCTTGATTTTGTGTGATTCAGTGGTGTTCGGGTTAACTGTATGTAAGGTAGTTGCCTTAGTTGTGTTGATAACATCAAGCAAGTTTCAGTTACCTGTATATTGACATCCCTAACCAACGTTTGAAGTAAGAAAATAATCTTACTTGTCCACCGGACAAGTAGCATATTTATTTTACTTGTCCGGACAAAAATCTGCTTGCCCAAATTTTTTTGGTTCAATTTTTGTATACAAAAATAGAACAAAAACAAAGTATTACACAAATTTTGCACAGCTAGTAAAAGCTGCAACTGTTTATTAGAACTTTTAGAAGATAAATGTAGTTACACTGTTACAAAAGTAATTTTAAATTCAGCATTTCCAATCTTTTCTTGTTCATACTCAATAACATACGGAACGCTGGCGTTTCTTCTGGCTTATTGGCAGCGTCACTTGCTTCCTTCTCGCGCTTATGTTTCACGCTTTTTTCATGGGATGTTATTGTAATCAGACGCACACTTTTGCTGCCTTTCGCGAGGCTAGACGACACATCGGCCTGCCCAAAGGCGTTATCCTTACACAGATCACAATACATTGTATCTCCTGCTTCATTGACAGACAACCACGGTCTGCCATCTTTCCAACTTTGCACAAATTTTCTCTCACGTTTTTCCTCGTACGCAGCAGAATTTGCCCCCTTTTCAGCTGGTCTCTTTAGAGGATTCTGTTTACCAAAAGCTCAGCTGTCTCGCCATTCTAAAAATATCGTTGAACCCTTGCCTACTGGTACTGGAATATTCAGGTTGATGATGACAACAAATACGGAAGCAATGCCAGCACGTGGAAAATATTCTCGTAATAAGAGACCATAGTTCAAATATAAGGCAGCGTAATACATGCAAGCGATAACGAACGGATGTAACAGAGACTAAAGCCTCGATCTTCAAAGTTCAGTATTGGTATACGTAAATATACGAAATGTGAAATTGGTAGTTGCCGATGCGAATGTTTGAAACGTAAATAGAAATCAACATTTCGGCATCACAGTCAAGCTTCGGGATTTCCCCTAGTACATTCGCCGATAGCGGCGATATGTTGGATTTATTTAACTTTTTCTCTTGGTCTAAACCATCGAATTTGCGGTCATTGTGTCAGAAATATTGGAACACGATATTGCATTTTGGTCCCAATAAGCTTATGGAATACTGTTATACAGTTAAGTATGTTTGATTTTCACTTGTCCCTCGGACAAGTGCTCACTTCAATTTCACTTGTCCGGCGCAAATTTTAGTCGTCCCGGACAAGCGGACAAGCGCTTACTTCGAACGTTGCCTAACTATTTCAATTATGTTTTGACATTTTGTCCTGGTGAAGTTATCCATCTTATCTCAAAACTAAAAATAACAGCATGAACTATTGCAGGTGTGCTGTAAATTACCAATTTTCTTTTTCATAATTGTTGAAATTTTGGTTTTGAAGTGACTAGACAGATTTTGTTATTAGAAGTAACATTTTGCAGTCATTATATGATTAGGCCCTGGAACACAATACTGATATGTTGTCTTTGAACAGTAGTAGCTTGACTTATTTTTAAAGTGACTATACTGTGATCAGTACAAAACAGGCGGGCCTTTTCACATCATAAATTGATTCGTAGAAGTTTGAGTGTATAGCTGAACACACCAAACTGCAGCAGATACAGCATGTGCCTAGTTGTGACCCACACAATGAGATCTGTGTCATGTTTGTGACTGGAATTGCAATAAGAAGAATTCTGCTTTTTTCCCGACGATAAATTATCAAAATGTCAGAATTTGCTTCCATTTTTCTGGAAAGTATAGTTAAATTTTGGTTGTGGGGTCATTTACATAGGTTAGATACACAGTTGTGGTAAGGCTTAGGGTTAGCAATATGTTTAGAAATTTTGTGCGATAAGGTTTTGGTTAAATTTTAAGGACAGGTTACCAAAATTTTACAAGTCAATTAAAAGTTGTTTGGGGGAAAAAAAAGCAGCATTTTTCTCTTTTTTAGTTTTGTGTGGAGCAAAGCAAAGGCCGGCGCCGTGACGCGAGGGGGTGGGAATCTGAGGGGGCGACATCAGCTATGAGAAATTTAAAAAAATCGAACCCTCAAATAACGCTATTTCGTGCATTAAAACTTCTCATTGCGATATTACTATCACATGGCAGTTGCCATTACTGACCACGTGTTACAAAATACACATTTTTAATGTGAATAAAGATCGCTGTAAGAAACAAAATACTATATTTAAAAATTCTCTTAATTTTGAATACGTCAAAACTAAAATTCAAAATCATTTTTTAGTGCACAAATTAATATTTATTTTCTAAGTATATCAGATACACAAAATAATGACATTTTGTGGATTAAAATATTACCAAAATAGAGGAAACCTTCCAATATTTTATTTTAACTCAGTGTGAGAATGTTCGTGCCGGGCGGCACAACCAATTTTGAACAAGAGTCCTGGGCGGAGATTTAGAGTGCCGTGCGGCCCAGCCCACCGCCGCCCACCGTGGCTACAATGTTGTGGATGGACATGAATGTGATTCAGGTGGATTAGTCAGAATCTCACCCTTGGCAGTTAGTCAGCTTTTTGTACCTCATTCACTGGAACCATGTAATTGATTCGGACAAGGTGTACCACATGATTTGGATTCTGGCTTAGCTCTATTAATTTTAACAAAACGATCAATGCTTTTTTATTGTTGTTTCAAATAAATTTTGGACATGAAAATTCAGATGCTTGCATATAACAGAATTGTGTGTGTGCAATTTTAAGCAAATACACAATGCTTTCTGGGTGTGCACAATGTCGCAGTATGTTGATTACTTATTGGAAATGCCATTGTGTACTTCCTGATGTCCTGTGCCTTTCACAACTTCTCGATATGCGGGAGCTACATTCAGAATGTCAGTTCATGTCTGAAATTGATTTGAAACAATCAATAGACATACAGCTCTGTGCCTCAATTTAGTGATACAGTGACTTAACCCTAACCCTGAATTGAAAGGTGCTCCATTTTCTAGACTAAGTCCAACTACTTCATAGGAGAAAAAAAGCATTTCAAAATTTCATCCCCATATGCAACCCGCGTCTATGACGTATTTGGACTTAGGCGCATTTTGGTGATTTTTGACAGTGAGCTTTAGTGAGTTTTAGGGCGGTTAGGGTTAGTGCACATCCAACTAAGCATCATTAACCCTAACCCTGAATTGAAAGGTGCTTCGTTTTCTAGCCTTAGTCCAAGTACGTCATAGGAGAAAAAAAAACATGTTTTCACCGGGATTGGAACCCATGACCTCTGACTTCCCAAGCGATGCACACCACAAGCAGGCCACCACAGGGCTGCTGCCCGGGCAGCGATTTCATCCCCATACGCAACCCGCGTCTATGACCTATTTGGACTTAGGCGCATTTTGGTGATTTTTGACAGTGAGCTTTAGTGAGTTTTAGAGCGACTAGGGTTAATGATCACGGTGACTTAACACAATGATTAGTCAAAACGTCACCCTTGATTGCCAGTTTGCTGTACTTGTACACAGCACCTGTGAAGCTCAATGCCATATGTCATTGGTTCAGACAAGATATACAGTGGCGTGTCAAGGGGGTGGTTTTGGGGGCTCAAGCCCCCGCAGAGTTGCAAAAATCATGTAGAATCAGCCTAATTTTGACAAGTTTTGACACTAAGCCCCCCGCACAAATCACCAAGCCCCCTTAAGCCCCCCGCAAGGAAAAATCATGGACACGCCAATGATATACGTACCATCTGTTTTGGATCTCACAATTGCTGTATCAAATTCAACGAAATGATGCATTTGTTGATATACTGCCCTGTTTTCTTGATCTTGTGATATGGTGACTTTACAATCCTAGTGGATGAACACATAGTGATTCAGACGTATTAGTCAAAATCCCAACCTAGTTTGCCAACTTATTGTACTTGTAGCACCCATGAACCCCTGTGCCATATTCCAGGGGGAAGGGGTTACTTCCATATCCATAGAAACACTGTAGGAGGACGTGCCACCCAAATGAGTTGGTTTTTGATGTAAACTCGCTGGCATTTGTCTTAGTTTCAGAATCATGGGTTTACAATTTAGAAAAAAGTCCTTGAATATGGGTGCTCAAATTGTGTTATTTACGCTTCCAATTTTAAAAAAATTCCCATGGCTGAGGGGGGTCCTCGAACATCCCATGCTCAGTGTTACCCACTTCTGTACCATATTCCCAAATCCCTAAACATGATTCCATATTTGGTGAGAAATACCTAAACATAAGTGCAATTTGTCTAAATAAAGTTGGGTTAGGTTCAAACTTTGGGCTGACATCCCATACAAAAACATCCAAGTGCCCCCTAGGTGCCATATGCAATTGATTCTGACTAGATGTATCATCTGATTGGAATTTTCACATTGGTGTAGGTTAAAGGAGCTTGGTCCGATTTTTCAAAATTTAGTTTTCATGGTCATATGAAAGATGATCACTCAAGAGGTCTAAATTTCAAATTTCAGCTTAATCGGTCAAACAGTTTTGATTTTATAGGCAGTTTTGTATTTCAGAGATTCCTATACGTTACTGTGTAGAATTACTTATGGTTACCATAATTAGACACATTTTCATATATATCGCCAAAACGGAACATAACTCAGCCGTGAAATTTTCCATGGGTGATGAGAAAAATATGACCAATATTTTGGTACCAAAATGTCAAAAGTTTGAAAAAATTCGAGGCAATCGGACCATGCTCCTTTAATGGAATACAAAGTATGATTAATGTTTGTTCATTGTGATGTAGGAATGAATTATTTCATGTAACTGTTACAGGACAGGTGTGATGCACACTGTTATAGATAGATAAGTCACTTGTTAGTAATCTGACATAAATGTCACAGATCTGAAAAAACAACAAAACATACAAAGATGAAGAACAGAAAGTACAGATAGGCAACCGGAATGTTTGCACTCTGAGTTCGAAACCAAGTTTTGAAATTGATTCCATATTTGGACGGACGTGTTATGGAGAAATGCACTCTTCTGTACTGTTTCTTCTCAAAGAAGACATCAAATGCTTCCCACCAAGCATTACTCCTTATGGGTTATTTGTATCTTTATAGAAGGTTGCGTTGAGCTTTAGTGGTCAAATTACCCTAAATTAATATCAAATATTGTAATCTTGCATTTCGGGCAAAATTAATCACTACTGCTTGAAATAACTTCCTATACAAACAATCTCATAGGAAGAAATGCATGATGGGAGTGCTTCAATGTCTTCTCATTTTACGTGTCTGTACGCCAAGGTTAAAGTTCAAACGCACCTCACGTGATACTCGTGAGCTCGCGTGATTTGTCTGTTCTGTTGCTGTGTGATTTGATGATCGATTTGATTGGTTTTTGTTCACGCACGGTGCAATTTGGTCCTGCCCAGATTGAAAAGTTTTTTTTTTAAAAGATGACTATAATGTCTTCTTTGTTTTCTTCCTGCAACTTGGTTTCGTCCAGTATTGCTGAAGACTCTTCAAACTGAAATCTTTCATCTATGCATATTATATTGATTAGGTAAAGAAATAAAGAATTCTTAAGTTTGCCATGGATAACCCAAGAAAGTGTATCATTATGCAGAAGTACTTAAAACAACAAATACTGAGAAAGAAAAACCTCGCGAATGGGTTAAAAACAACCCTGAGGAAAATTAAAAATGGGCACTTAAACTAAAAAGACTATGTATTAGTGGATGAGTCAAGTGATCCACACTATCGCAGATTCTCAATTATAATTGAAAGCCTATGATACAATTATTCAACAAACATAAAGTCAAGTAATTTCCCAGTCACAGTAGTCCTCGAAGAGATGAGTCTTGAGAGTATGTTTGAACTGACTAGCAGTCATTGTTGGAGCAGCATTCTTGATTATTGATGGCAAGTCATTCCACAGTTTGGGCCCAGAAATGGCAAATGCTCTTTGTCCATAGAAATGTGTTCTTGGGCGTTGCAAAGGAAATCCCAGAGAGACTTGAGATGAGGATCTGAGAGCGTGAATTGGTATATAGTGACTGAGCAAATTAGCGAGGTATGCTGGAGAGTGCTGATCATGAAAAGTCTTAAAATACCATGAGGAAGATCTTATATTCAATGGGCTTAGACACAGGCAGCCAGTGGAGGTCCTGTAACACTGGAGTGATGTGATCTCTGTATTTAATCAATGTGACAAGATGGGCTGACACATTCTGGAGTCTGCAGGTTTTTCTCCAGGTATATATTCCAGTCTTCCTTCTGCATTTAAAAATCAAAAAAGAAAAAAAGAAAGTTCTTGACTTTATTTTAAATTCTAGAGTCTAGAAATTGGTCACATGTGATATTTATCACTTTTAATATGTGACCAGCCTTTTTTTTGAATCATTTATAGGGCAGTCAGAAGTGTCAGCTTGCAAGTGTCATACTAATCCTATATGATGAATGACACCACAGGATTCCGCTGATCCATCATCCATCTTGGAGACTTCTATGCAAGAAAAACATCTAAAATGGCCTCTTTTTCGTCTCCTGTTTATCATATCTTAGCATTTGAGATGGTAGTTTTCAATTAGCGTTGACAGGGTTATCGTACCATCTTTGATTCGATATGTTGACTAATGCTGTGGCTTAATCATCCGAATGTTTCTTAGTATTTCCTGTAGTAACCGCAAAACATTGGCAGTGAATTTGCATGAAGCTTGAGTGTAACTTTTACCCCGTTTAGACACACACAAAAAAGTCGTCTTAAAGTCAACCTCGAGGTCATTTTAAATTTCAAACATGACCTCGGATTAGTGGAAAGTAACTCGACTAACGACTGTTCACACATGCTACGATGTTTAAGTTGAATTGAAATGAACTCGACTTGTAATGTGCGAAATGATGTATGCTCCAGGTAAATGCGCCGTGGAAGTAAACACGAATTCAACGACTTTCCGTAAGTGTGAACACATGTTGTCGTTAGTTGTGTTACATCGGCTTACTAAGGAGACTTAATTTGCTTCTTAGTGAGTTAAAATCTGATGTAAGACGACTTTTTGACTCTGTGAGGACACACAGAAGGGTAGGATCAGCCATAGAAAGGATTTGGAACATATTCGAAATCCTCTCCATGATTTCAACAGTAAGGAATGCACAAGAAGTTTTTATGGGGTACAGCAAGTTATAGAGTAGCATACTTAGAGGCATGTGCTGACCATTGTGAGAGGCAAAAAGGACTAGTGTGTGTGCCTAGAATGGCGCATGACATCTGACTCTACTCTTAAGCTTCTCCTAATTCTTGTTGTGTGTTTAGCCAACGCCCAGGGGGGCCACTTAGCCATAATGTTGTACACATGCGTGAACAAAAAAACATGGAAAAAGGGGGGTATTTTTGTCAAGAGGCACGGTCCGTACGTTTCGTGTTTAGGGGTCAGAAAACACTGATTTTCAACAAAAAGGGGTATATTTTCAAAATCCGACCAAACGTGTTTGGGGGTATTTTTTTAGAGTAAGGAATATTTATTTAGAAAAAACTTGTTAAGGGGGTAAAATGAAAGGAATAACCGTGTGGAATCCTTGTTTAGGGGTCATTTTTAAGGCTACTCGATACACGTGTTTAGGGGGTATTTTGGAAACCTTTGTTCACGCATGTGTACACCATTATAGCTAAGTGGCCCCCCCGGGAGCCAACGCTGTCCAAATGTGGGTATAAAGTTCTGAGCTGGTTGCCCTTACGAAAATGTTATCATAAAAACGAGCCAATACATGCTCGTATTCAGCTCGTATGTGAACGTAATATGCACGTCTTTGCTCATGTGACATAAACTGAGCTCATATGAGCTCAGTTACGTAGTGGCCTTAATCAAATTCTAAGCCTCAAGCTCATTTAAGATCATAATTCTAAGTTAAAGTAATCTCGTTTTTGTTTCAAATACGAGTGCGTATTGTTTCAAATACGAGCGCGTTTTGTTTCAAATACGAGCGCGTATTGTTTAAAATACGAGCACATATTGTTTAAAATACGAGCACGTTTTGTTTAAAATACGAGCAAAAACGAGTGCGTTTTGTTTCAAATACGAGCGTGTTTTGTTTCAAATACGAGGGCGTTTTGTTTCAAAGACTAGCGCATATTGTTTCAAATATGTGCACACGTATTGTTTCAAATACGAGCGCGTTTTATTACAAATACGAGCACGTTTGTTTCATAAATGCTCTCATAAAGAGCTCCCGGGGGGGGGGGGGGTACTTAGTACAAAAGTGATTACGGGGATGTGCCGCAAATTTGGGTAGCAAAATCAGGCTCTCTGGTATGCCAATGGGTCCTTTTTCTTTGCAAAATGTGGTATTTTGATGGGTCTGTTTTTCAAAATTTTGAAATTTCAAACAAAAATCAGGAAATTCTCACCAAATTAGCGTAAATTTTCGGAGAAAATTTCAATTTTTGTATAACTTTCGACTCAAAATTTGAGGCATTTGGTATATGGATGGGTCCCTTTTTCTTGAAAATTGGTAAATGCATGGGTGGTACTTCAAATTTCCCAGCGGCACACCCCTACCAAAACCAAACTTGAGCTCTCATATTGTTTCAAAAACGAGCTCGTTTTGTTTCAAATACGAGCGCGTTTTGTTTCAAATACGAGCGCGTTATGTTTCAAATACGAGCGCGTTTTGTTTCAAATACGAGCGCGACCTTGCTTCACCATGTTATGTCTTGTTGTGGTCATGAAGCCAGCAACTATTTCGGACCAATAAAGTTGTTAGAAATACTTTTGAATTCCTCATTAGGGTATTCACCATCTTCAGTGGTACAACTTCTAATTCTGGCTCTGCACCAAATTAACAATTTCCATGTTTGTTAGTACCTGCATTGGACAGACAGGTGGAATGGCATAACCAATGGTCAGTATTGACCTCAGATGGTCATCCTTGGCAATGACCAGTGTCATCATTCAGCAATGACCATTGCTTTGGTAGTTGTGTTGCACAAACTGACACTAGAATAATCACCTGAAGGATTGGCCAATTTTATGGTGCCAAATGAATACTATATACATTTATCTTGACAAGAGGTCAACTAGAGTAGTTAAAGGAATAAGCCAACCATCAATAACATAACTTTAAACTAACATTATGGTTTCTAGGTTCATTCTAACCTTCATAAACTTGTTGAATTTTGGAACAAATAGATAACTGCCTAAAACATAGTAATAACATTTCAGATATATGTTCAAGTTTAATTTCAGGATAATGTTTTTGAGCATTTCATCAGCATCTCATTAAAGCTCTAATATTAGTAATAATGTTTTTTTTTAACTGCCTATGTCTCATTTGTTTGAATCTTGTTCATCTAGGATGACACAGATACTGCTCAATTTTGTCAAACGCTCAGGGGCGTCGCTACGCATTTGAAATTGGGGCGGCCAAGTTTGTGTTGAATGTACGCGGACAGAGGGTGTTTAAGGGGGACGGTGTGTTTGTCAGGGGGGGGGGGGGGGTGCAAAGGTGTCTTTTACCGACAACAAAAGTAGAATATAAATCAATACTTTATCCTACAACATAATGCAAAAGGATGTGTCTGAGGGGATGTGCCCCCTGAGGAGTTAGACAATTTTTGAATTTCGAAACACTATTCTCGCGATTTGGTGCATAGATTTTGATATCTTTTGCTTCAATTTAGAATTTTTCACCCATTAAAACCTCACGTATGAATTTAGATAGTGTGTCATTACAAATAGTGACATTCCTTTTTTTTTTTGCAAAAAAGTGGGGTGGCCCTGGCCGCCCCAATCGCCTATGTAGCGACGTCCATGCAAACGCTGTCTGCAACCTACCTGCTAAGAAAGTGGAATTACTCAGCGATAAAGCAAGGTCTGGTTACAAAATTGGTGTCGATTTTAAGAAAAGATTGCTAGCTAATCAAATAATGCATCAAACAGATGAACAAATGAGATATAGGTGGTTAAAAGTTTCTAAACTTATTTTGAGAGGTGAAATCAAAGAGAAAGAGAAATCAAAATTGAAGAACATTGACATTCGTCAAAAATGTTTTGATTGTATGATTCAGTTCTTAATATTTCTTTAACCCTCATCTAACCAAGCCTTTTTTGTAACACGTTAAATTTATGGAACGAAGGGAAATGATAATTCTAACATGCCTTGCAAGTTTCAGCCTCAAAGCATGCATATTTTTTTCAAAATGGCGATTTAAAATTGTTGCACCCCCCCCTCTACTACACCACAACTTTGATGGCCTACCCTAACCCCACCTTAGGTGGTTCCCCCCTAATTTTTTCATCAAAATGACTGCAAAGGATGTAAAGAGATTACCCAAAAGCCTGGGGTCAGTTGCTTTTGCATTTTAATGCTGCAGGGAAAAAACTTTAGGGGAGGGGTTGCAACAACCTCACTGGTTAGATGAGGATTAAAATTATTGATGTCAACATAATATCATACTAATACACTGTTGACACTTTGTATTTCCGCACAAAGCCTTTATTCAACCATATATCGAAAGCCATTTATCCGGCTTGCAACATTTTTTGACAGAGTCTATATTTTATATATTTCTGAATAACAAAACTGGAATTGCATTCAATGCATTTGAATATTGTGTGTTATGTATATTACTACATTTTGTCTGTGCATAAAAAATAGAGTTTGGATATGTTTCTGCACATTTGTTCGAAAACATATCACCTGAAAATGTTTTATATGGTTACATGATGATTTTGAGCTAATGAATAATTGATATGGTACTGTTTAATGAGATTTGTACTTGTGATGTATTTGTATATGGTCCACGAAATCAGTAATTTTTATGGTAATGGAAGTTCAAATATCAAAAGAAACATAGATTTTTTCAAATTGAATAGATAAGTTATATATAGTAAGAAAGAATTTTTGATGGTTGTAGGTTTTTTTTTTTTTTTTAAAGACTGAGGTTTTTGATCATTTTTAAGCTTGCGGAAATACTAAGTGCCAACATTGTATTATCAAGTATACCGTTGGTAGTTTGGTAGATTGTCAAATTTGAAGCTTGTTAATTTGTTGTGGGTGTGTATAGCATGATTTAGTCATGACATAGGGTTTGTAATCATGATTTCCAATGAATAGTGGAATGTTTTGACTAATATCATGTTTTTATGAAACATATTTGAGCTGAGCATTAGACTTTGTTGACATTTTTACTAAACTCTATATTTTGTATGTTGTTTTTGGTCCATGAAAATAGACAAAAATTGAAATCGCTCTTGATTAATCTGCAACCAATGTTTTACAAATAAAACTTAACTAACCTCTTTCCTGGCTTATTGCTTTAATGCACACTTATAAAAGAGAATACCCTTACGAAAATGTAACCATAAAAATGAGCCAATACAAGCTCGTTTTCAGCTCGTATGTGAACGTAATATGCATGACTTTGCTCATTTAACATAAACCAAGCTCGTACGAGCTTACTTACTTTATAGCGCGTAATTAAAATTAAGACCTTAAGCTCGTTTAAGATTATAATTCCGAGCAA
>JXSR01S075297.1:99536-114052 GCA_000969725.1 Ophiothrix spiculata | reverse complement strand
CTCCCTTATATAGGTTATATTTTCAATTATAACAGTGATCCAAATCAACAGTAGTAAATTTTTAAACAAAACGTTTAAGAGCCTGCCATTCGATTTAATGGAAGTATATATTAAGGTACACATTTGTTTGATAGTTAAACAAACCAAAAATTTACGCTGCAAAGGTCTTATGCATCATTGATGCTCTCGTTCCACTAAGCATAGGTATGAACCCGAACAAACTATACATGTTTGGATGGGGTTTTGCTTGAAGAATACAATTATGGCATCAAATCTCTACTAGGGTGAAGCATAGTGAAAATTTTGAGTTTTAAAGTGATTCACATTTTTGGGCAAAATTTTAACTTTTGTTCAACCATGGCATTTTTGCACTAGTGAACATAGGTTTACAAAATATCCCCTAAACAAGTTTTAGCTGTCCTTGAAGAAATACAATAGAAACAAGGATTTAAGTGCAATTTTACTCTAAATTTTATCCCCTAAAAGTTTTCTTCAGGTTTTGAAAAACTACACTTTTTGTGGAAATTGTGTGTTTTTGTTTTGCAATAAAACCCCTTTTTGTTGAAAATCAGTGTTTTTAGGCCCCGTAACATGTTCAGTGCTTTCTTTGCTGATCAGGAAAAAATGACCCGTTTTTGCATGATTTTTGTTCACGCATGTGTACACCAATATAGCTCAGTGGCCTCTGGGATAATTCTCAAATTTTGAAGGTTTATTTTGGGTGATTATGTGTAAGACTCTATAATGAGATCAGAGATATGATCGGCCTTGACCACATTTTTATTGCAAAGCTGACACCCAATGACCCAATTTTTTCACACCCTCAACACCCAAGCCCTATTTTTTTCAAAGTCTCACATGTAGCTACCCCTGTTCTTCTATGTCCTGGGCCTAATAACTCCCATTCCTTCCTCTCTTTTATACAACTCCAGTGCACCCCATGTTGATTGTCCACATCGCATACCGGTACCTAAATTTCTTATCCCCTGTTTGTTCTCATGCAATATACAAAAAATATTAATACAAAATATTAATGGTTTGCATGAGCAAACAGGGGATAACTAATAGTATGTATACTGAACTGTCTGATTATTGCCTCAAAAGGTGATATCTAAATATCTTAAATTGTTTCTTCTTTTTACAGCATGTTTTGCCACAATGACTCTCGTTGTCCATATTGCACACCTAAAGTGGAATCGTGATAAATGGGTATATCGTCTGAAAGCCGGAATTCTACTAGGGTTTATAGTACAAGCAGGATGCGTTGTAGCTTTCTTAGTATACATCATATTAGCAGCTGTCCAAGATCAGCGTAAGTAACCACTTTCTACTCTTAAATTTGAAGAAAAGATGATATTTATTATGTCCTTCCCATCATCATTTCATCCTAATGGATTTTTTGTACAGTAAGTTGTTTCAAGCTGTACTGAACAATGAATTTTGCCAAAAATGCAAGATGACAACTTACAAGGAAGGGTATTTTCATCACTATCAGCACACCCTCTTATACAAATAACCCATGGGAAGCAATGCATGATGGGAAGCACTTGATATCTTTAGGATTTGAAACTAAAAGGAGATTGCAAACTTTGCTATCAGTTTGAACCACCATGGGGACCAATTGGGGTAATCTGGTTACCAACACCGATTGGCGATTGTAAATGTTTTGGAACTGAAATATGCTTAGCATGTAAACATATTAATCCTATCCAATGCAGATCTCACTAAATCTCTCTGTAAACTAGCCCTGTTTTCGGTGCTTTAAGTCCTCAGTGTCCAATATCCACTAGCCACAGCTTCGCATGCTACCTGGACTCGTTGCTGGGTCCGTGGGGGCGATCAAGGGAACGGTACTAGTTCTAACTGTAGACAATCACGAAAATGCTCTTTATATCATATCACTAACCCGTAGGTAGTGAATTAGTGGTGGCTTGCTATGAGTATCGCTTGCCTGGAAAACAAGAGGTTCCAGGTGTATGAGTCCAGGTCAAAGCATGTGTTTTTCAACTTTCCAAGCCATGCATTGTATGGCAACTGATGCAGATAGCTGTTTTGGTGAAGGAGTCCAATAACAAGAAATCCAGGGGGGTGTACTTACATTGACAAGGTATACGTATATGTGCCTGCCTTTTGGGGTGATTTTTCCAGGACTTTTGGTATATCAATAGGGTGGTTTTCATCTCAGTTGAAAGCACCCAATTTTCATAAATTGGGTGCTTAATTGGGAAAATTTGGTAACGATATCATTGTCTACTCCCAAGAGTGCAAATGAGCCAATTGAATACAATGGCATGCTCTGCCGCACATATAACAGGGTACTCACAGAATAAAACTCATTATCCTCATTTGCATTCTTGGGAGTAGACAATGATAGCGATACCGAAAATTTGCAAAAAAGCACTCAATTTGAGTAAAATTGGGTGCTTTTCCATTAAAATTGGTATATTGATGGGTGGGGTTTTGAGCCTAAAATAGGTAAAGAGATAGTCAGTTTTTCGGAGTCCGGCAGGCACATACCCGTACAAAAATTTTTGAAGACACTTCAAGAAACTTGCTTGAATGAAAAGAAAATGAATTGTACTTGATTTTTCAAGGTAATATGATTCAAGGTGATGGGATCATTTCTCGACATAGACTCCACATACACACAAAAAAAACTGTACCTGCTAGTCATGGCAGGTAAAGCTACATTTTTACCCAGCCAATGTCAAAATCACCCACATTGGCTGTAAGGCAGGTGCTAATGTCCAGCCCTTGAAGTGAGGGAAAATTAGTTTAGAGTATTGAAATTATATGAAGGTCATGCTTTTTAACATGGGCACCACAAAAAGGTGGATTTGTTTCATTAAGATTGAGTTTTGCATCATTATTTCTTATCAATGTGATAATTTTGGTATGATTTTAAAGATAATTTCATTGCCTCTCAAGAAATTAAGAATAAAACCCCAATTAAGTGACTACTTAAGACTAATAGCTTGCTAAAGGTAATTAGTCAGGGTGGAGGTGGGTACGGTTGTGGTAATATGAAAACTTTTTCTGTCATATCTTTATGAAAATCCAATAAAATGTCATATTTTTTGCTTGGCATGATTTTAAAGGTCATTAATTAGTTAGTACCGGTAATATCAATTCAGAATTAAACACAAGTGAGTAATTGACGTTAACAACTAGTTAAATTAGCCAGAGGTGAAAACGGATGTGGTTGGGATAGATGGGGTATGTACATGTGCATCATATTTAGTCTCAACTTTGCAATGATCCAATAAAATGTCACGATTTTGGTATGATTTTAAAGTTAAGAGAAATAAATATTCTTTAAAACCAACTAAGAATAATCCCAAAATTTATCAACTCTAATCAACTATTAGAATACTGGAGTTGAGTGAGTGAGATGTAACACAAATGGGCCTTGCCTTGAAAAACATGACAACAACAGGATTTTTTTGTGTAACTTAAACACCTTTTTGCTATATCTATCTTTTACAGCACTTTATCCATTGAATAATTCTGGAGATAATGACAAAGGTTATTACGTCGCTGCAGTATGGGTCTTCATGACATGGAAATGGTCCTTTGCTTTATTCTGGTATTCACGGGCATACAGGAAAGTATATATCACAAGATACGAGACTATACCATAACGAATGCTAAGAAAGCGGTGATGAGTAGCCTAAGTGTTTTGACTGGGGTTTGACTATGTACTTATGTTCATTATAGGAACTAGCCATTATGTGTCATTTTTACGTCTGACCTTATTATTTTAGAAAATTTTACTCCAGTATCAAGTACAGGGCCACTTCAGTACTTAATTGGCTGTTGACTGTCCAAAACTGCCATGGTTTGTCAGTTATGCATTTGTCAGTTGTTTTTCTTGGGTCATACGAGCAAGTGATATAACAAAAAATTTGGTGTTCTATTCTGAAATGTATGATTTTCTGACTTTGTGCAAAATCCCACATTAAATGTGGGATTTTTTAATCATCGTTGTCAACAACGATAAATACTGCCCTCTATAGTTGAAATTTTAAAATTGGTCCTTTTAGTAGATCTAATGCAAACTCCAAATTTCTTTTGATTTATCTGCAATCTATGATGTGAAAGGAATATTTTACAAACAAATCATTGGATCTTTCTTGATGTATAGCATCAATAAATACATTTAAAAAACAGCCTCATACCCAAGATCAACAAACAAAATAAAATACAAATTTTTGAATTTTCTGAAGGTTGAGATTGAATTTTTCCTGATATCTGGTAATTGACTGCTATTTCCTAAAATACGAAGTGTAAATCATCAACAAATGAAATTTCAACATTTTGTCCAATGCCCCTTTAACTCTTAAAAAGGTGAACAAGATTGAACAAAATACGTCAATCGACTTGTTTCTGCTAAACTTAACTCGTATTTTTGATACCATAAACTACATCAACCACCACTTAGTAGAAACACACTGAAAGTCTAAGTTTTCTAACGATCATACTCCGATTATTTCACTAGCAAAATTAGTTCTCTAGAAGATTAAAGTGGGAAAAATATTCAGGCATCACTACCGGCTGCATGAAAACTATGAAAGCTGCATGGTTTTTGGTACTTCGATCACTATAATATATTAAATAATATATTTATATTTATGTCATGTACCACATGAATCAAAAAAAATTGTGCACGGATTAAAACTAATTTTGACCTTGATAAAAGCACTAAGTCATAATTTTGTTGTTATTGTAGAAAAGCAGATTTAATAACCTTTCAAATGCAGAGAAAATGATGGAAATCGGATGAAAAATAAAAAAGATATGACTAATTTTGTAAGTACGTCTCTTTTTCTTCCATTCCAATGGGATTTACACAGTTAAGCAAGATATCACAATTACGGGTTATGACATTATTATAAAAGCTAAGAAGTACTTACAAAATTGGTCATATCTTTTTTATTTTTCATCCGATTTCTATAATTTTTTCTGCATTTGAAAGCTTATTAAATCTCCTTTACTATAATAACAAAAAAAATATGATTTGGTGCTTTTATCAAGGTCAAAATCAGTTTTAATCCGTGCACAATTTTTTTTTGATTCACGTGGTATAACTATATAAGATTTACTGATGTACAATTGTTATATAAAATCTAACAAAATCATGTTCTCAACACATAATCCAACACCATATTTGTTTGTTTGTTTCAAGTATGAATATTTCTACAATCATCTTATGCTTGTCGGTGCAAATGATATGTTATTAATCATAATCACTTACTGAGTTGGTTTTGACTGTTTGTCATGGTTGCTAATGCTGTAAAGTTGAGACAACATGACAAGTTGTAAGGGTCCTCTTTATTTTTACAACAAGCTTGACAGGCAGTTGCAGAGGTTCTGGAAATGAGCTTTACTGCATCGTGTTAGTACAGAATTATAAGCAACGAACTATATCCATTAGTGATAAAACCAAGGAATTTTTATAGGGGAACCAGTTTTCTCCACCATCTTGTGTCGCTCATGGATCATGGAGCAGAGTTATTGTACATCTGGATGTATTCGGAGTTTGGCCTGATCTCCAAGCAGATCGCGTAAATCTTCACATGACGCATATACAGCGTGTGCATTTGGTTCACGTGCAAACCGTGTCTGCGTTTCAAGTAGCATGTATGCGACTTGCTCTGATCAAAGTACGCCAATTTTCCCGCTAATCCGTTGCGAAAACTTTCGAAGTGAGGCACGCGGAGCCGTAAAATGCCGGAGGTACAATAACTCAACCTCCATGAGCGACAATCCAAGATGGCTGCCGTCACATAGGATTTGCACGGCGGTGAAATCAAAATGGCGGAGAATATAGGTTCCCCTTTATAGATTCCTTGGATAAAACACACTGAAGCCACCTTAAGCATTGTTAAGAGCCAGTTTATGTTACCAGATATATTTAGATTGTAACAGATTTGTTGATAACAGGGTGTCTTTGTTATGTAACGTTGAAGGAAAAGTTGGAATATTTGTTAAACAATGCTAAATGTGCTTTATATTGTAATTGCATATACTATACCTCATAAATATTTAGCAGGCATCAACAAAATAAAATTCAGTCAGTTTCAGCTGATATATGTACATATGTATACATATGTATGTACGTGCGATATACTAGTAGTTTTGCCTATATCCTCCCAATGCGTGTAACACTCGCATCCGAAAAAAAACCAACAGAAAGCTATTGCATATCCCACATGATATATATCAGAGGCAAAGTAAGTTCCTGGCAGTCCACACAATGTAATGCCTAACCAAGAACTTTGTAATGAAAATTGGATGGCAAGCAATCCTGTTTGTTTTTAGTGTGCTTACAAAATGTACATGTGAAATATTTATGAGGTATAGTAAAAAAAAATACAACATGGGTTTATTTTGGGAAGAATTATAATTCCTAATTCCTCGGTCTTGGATGCATGCTACAACTTCCATCTGCTTTGCATCAGAAAGAAGTAACATATGTTTCAACAACTTCAGGTCAGAAAATTTTACTACTTCAACTAATATGCGGCAATATTTTGCCTACTTTCCCTGAATACATTTAACAGTATTTATAACAGTACAATGAACATTCCCAACTACCCAGAGTAGGAAAATCATGTGTATTTTGAGACATGATCAAATATTTTACAAAACTGATAGAGGTTTTTTTATAACTATTGAACTTTTAACAAGTAATATGTATGTAAGCGGAAGATATGTTTCAGTAACATACATGTATTGATTTTACAATACCTGGATGAATCAAAACCTTCATAAACGAATACATGTACATTATTATCAAATTTTGTTTGCACTCAGAATAGAAGATCAAGATCTTGTAAATGTAGATCTGTTGTCTTCTGTATATCCAACAAAGTAAAAACGCAGTATGTGTATTGGAGATAAATAGCATGTTACTTCCTTTTCCTTTGGAGAAATCATGTACTAATGAGCAGATGATCAATTCTCTTTCATAAATTTATGCAGTATCTGCTATATCAAACATGAACAACTTTATACCATGGGAAGGGGAGTGACGTGCAGGACTGTCTTTCTGACAAAATTTCCCATTCAGTTTTTTCAAGAATGGCCCAATTTTACCAATATATAGAATACTGCACCTTGATAGGGAATAATAGAATGAAATGAATTGCATGTTTTGTATTGTAGGAAGTATCTGTTAATGCTTTATTAATGCACATAATGCATTTTACCTGGGTTTTATGTTGGGCAGAAATTGCCCAATGAATGCTTGTTGCAGCTACACACAACAAAATGGCATACAATGTGAAACAAGCTTGATCTCGATTAATAAGTAGCAGTACCTTTGACAAAGAATAACTTGAATGCTGAAAAATCTTGGTGCCTTGTAGAGTCAATTAACATAGCTGGGAAATAGCTTATAATTCTAAATCAATGTGAATTTCCCAGGGCCATCCTTCCTTCCTTCCTTGTATGGATTTCCTGCCTTCCTTCCTTGTATGGATTTCCCGCCATTTATTTCAGGCACACCACCCAAAGGTGTAGAGAGCTGAGACAAAAATTGTCTCAGTAGTTTTGTATCAATTTAGTTCCATTGGAAAAGTTAAACAATCACAAAATGATCAACTGATCACTTACTAAAATGTACACAGTGACAATTTGCGACAGGGTTGATTTATCATTAGGATTTCCAACTCAATGTCAAAATGCCACAAAAAAGGGCTTTGATTGCACAGAACAAATTCTAGTCTACTTCAAATGTGATGACTCACACCGAAAAGGGGGACTTTGCGACAGAACACTTTTCAAGATACAGGTGAAAATAGGCAGCAAAAAATAAAGAGAATAATAAGAATTTCCAGCAGATTTTCTGTTGTAAAATTTGATCGCCTTGATCAATTTCAACAAGTAAGGTGTCAATTTACAGCTTAGAAAATGTTGCAAAAGATGAAATGAAAAAAATCAAAATTGATATCATCTTCAAAGTCCCCCCTTTCGGAGTGAGCCATCACATATGTGCTATGATCAATATAACAATCATGTCTACAAACAGGTGCAGAAAACAATCCAGTTGATTTTTCAAATCGGTGCAAAATAATCACAATGAGAATACAATCAAGTTAAAAACATTTATTAAATATTCAGTGCATTATAATTCCTCAAGTTTACTGCAAGATGTGCGGTGAATTTTCCAGTGCTCGTCTTGACACTTCCTACTTGGCAACTGAAGAACACCGGGTGCATTTCTTGAGTCCTCCTGGAACCTCTGGTTCTGGTGCACAACAATTAAAATTAAAACACCTATCCACAGGCTCACTTATCATCTATACTCTGTAAATCTTGAAGTTTAAACAAGCAGTTGATTAACGCACATATTAAACCAATATGACCATACGGGAAAGTAAATTAGTCCATATTTTTTGAATCATAACAACATTCCAAATCTTGCTGAATATTAAAATGATCTAATGTTCAATGTTTGTCCATGTGTTAACAACAAAATTAGCCAAAAATAATACCAAATTTAATGTTTAATTAAATTAATACGCAGTGATTTGGTCTTAACCAATCCTATAATCAATCATTACCAATCTCTTACACAATACAAAACCACCATTTCTCAAAATCATGTTTTAGAATACAAGTGACATGCTATGCATCTCGTAACAGGGTCTGATTGCTTGTTGTATACTTCAACGTTTATAGAGTATAAGTACTGTACCACATGAGCATGCAGGACCAGACAATTGTGTATGTCTTATAAAAGATTTGACATTTCCAGAAAGAAAAGTTTGCTATTTCAATATATCATAATTATATCCATTTCAACTAGGACTCTTAATTGGAAAAGATTCATAAGGTTACAACAATATAATTTCAAATCCAAGAAGATTGTTGTTGTACAACTTCCTAGAATGTTTCAGCTCCTGTCAGGAACCTTGTTCACTGTTAATTCTTAGGTAGATAGGTGTCAGAGACCGGCAACCCTGGATGACGATGATGATGTCATCAGCATGGGATAGACTTATTGGTCAGGAACGGGACAATACCACTAGATGGCCAAAGAAAACCATGTACATCAGGAGCAGGGGACAAACACAACAAAAATGGATGAGGGAGGTTGCAAACGTGGTAGCGTAGATGGGCGGATCATCCAGAACTCGCTGGAGTTCACCAATAGTCATACTCGAGTTACTGACAGGAGATGTAACATTTTTTGTGTAATTATCGGGTACAACAATTTTGTTGAATTTGAAAACTAATTTTTTTAATTTTTTACATGGATTTCAAGAAAATGTGTACATACAATATGTTTGCAATAAATTAGTTGCAAGATTGATTTCTGTGAATATTATGATAGAACCTTATATGTTTTTTTATCATATTGTAACATTTTAATAATTTGCTTTTTTATTTTTGTAATCAAATTAATATTATCATTTTATATATATACCAAAGACAAGATTATAACATAAAATATATATATTTACCTATAACAAAGTTACTTGAAGCTTGTAGACTGACCATCTCTGTGCAAAGTACTCAATGTTATGCCAAGCAAATACATGTATAAAAATAAAATGGTTACATAGAACAAATGTTGCTACTTGAGTTTCCTGCCAGTGGGGCTCTCCACACAGAAAAACTTGAATCAATCTGTATCTCAAACATCTGGATGTATCTAGATTAAACTGGACTTCAGCAATTGAACAAGTGAGTGTAAGTGACTGCGTGTAAATACACATATAGCATGCGTTTTTTCCGCTCAGATGCACACTCCAGCGTGACAATAAGCGCAACAGGATAATTAGATTGATGCACGACTTTCAACACAATGTACATGAATCTAGATGCATCCAGATTTGACGCTCCCGTGTGGAGAGCCCCATTGTGTTCTTCAGACATCTTGGTTGTTTTTTCTGTGAATCAGTGTGAAGTGAAGTTGTTACTCATGTTTTCAACAGTTGTGTTCTTCAGGCAGCTCAACATCTTGGTTGTTTGAAGATCACAATAGCGGAAAACCAGGAGTACCAACATCAGTTCCACTTAAACTTTTTATAAGTAATATAATGAATGAACAGTTGTTTGCTGTATGTATTTACATTTTATTGAATGTCTCCAAAATGTGGTACAATAAAATTATACAGAAATGTTTACCATGATTGTGAATAATTATGATTATTAGGCTGAGTTGATATGTTCATTGAGCACTGTAGCCAAAGCAACCTCCATTCCACACCAAGCATCATTTCAAGTTTTGCGGCAACCTCTAGGAGCACAGAACCTTGATCAGCCTACTTATGCACCATCAATGCTCCCCGGATCAGCTCCCCAAGTTTCATACAGATTTCAACAAGACAATTAGCAGTTAGTTCCTTGTCCAAGGGAATTTCAAGCACACACAAAATTTGCACCATCAGGGTTAAAACTCTCGACCTTCCGCATTGCAAGCGATCACCTTACAGTTTGAGCTAACTTAACTGCTAAAATATCTTTCTGTCAACTGTTCACTGTAATTATATCTCAATGTTTGATTCCAATTCCTGTTAATCTACAGCACGATAATGGTAGCATATGGTTGAATTGTGACTATAGAAAGCTGGAATAGCAAGGGAACATTGAAATTTAAGGCAACATCATATTCATGTTGCAAATACTATGTCTTTACCATCCCCAGTCTACAAAATAACTAACTTCGCCTAGTTGATACAAATAGGTATTAAATAAATCTAGACCCTAACTTGAAATCAAGACCCCATGCCATAAGGCTTACACACTTCCATTTCTCATGTTTTATGCAAGTGCTCTATATCTTCTTAATCAATGGGCAACCAACCACTCCTTGCCCTCAAGTTTAGTCACATGATTCGTAGGTCCTATGGAATAAGTTAAAGGGACTGGCCTAGATCCTGTCCGTTGATTTTCTGACTATATATTTTTTTCACATGTATCGATAGTACATGATTATACTAACATATCCTACCAGTAGTTTCCGCTGAATTTGTGTAACAGAGGGGATAAATGAAATTATTTATCAGCTGTATTTTTTGTCACGGGCGACAAAAAATGGTTGAAAAAGTGTTTCTAGTTTCAGATCTTAAAAAGATCTTGTTCCTACACCTGTGATGGATAAACAAAATTATTTTGATAAAATTGTTTCTCTTTTGATATTTATTAACTTATCTCCAAGAGCTTCATTTGATCTTTTATCTGGTAAATCCAGACTGAGGTACAAATTTAGGATTTAGAAAACACTGGATAGTCATACCACCATCACATATATATAATGCAAATCAATTCGCTGTCAATTGTCAACGTTTTAAGTAGGATATTAGTAGGAAAATGACTCTTCAAACACAACAGTGCTGATAGTTGAAAAGAGCAGGATGATAAGCCGTGAAGTCAGTCGTGGGCACAATCAGTGGCGACACCAGCATCTCATTTCTAGGGGGAAAACGGGGAGGGGGGTCGGAAAGACAAAATTTCTTGGGGCAAAAAATTTGAAAAAAATTAACACGCGCCAAAAGTTTTGGAGCAAAAGTTTAATATGTGAACATTTTTTCATACAAATTTGTTTATTTTGGCTAAAAAATGCCTATTGACTAAAATAAAGATATTGAATAGTGAAATCAAAATTTGTACATTTTGTGTCAAAAAATGATCAATAGAAAGGGGTAATTGTGAGAAATGTGCGCCTAAAAGCTTCTGAATTTTTTTCTGGGGAAATTTTTTTTGGGGGGAAGGGGGGGGGGGGAAATGCCTCCCCCTGTGGCGCTGCCACTGGCCACAATATAAATTGGACTGGAGTCAAAGTGCTCAGACAAGACCCAAAAGACTTTTTGCAGAGAATTAGAAGTCATTCAAACTAGTGGACCATACCTAGTTAAAGGTTCTTTAACCGGTCTATGTGTCTCTTTTAAAAGTTTGGACATGTTCTCCTCACCCAATTTGTAAAATTATTAAAGTCTTTAAAGCCGGTCTTACTAAGTTTTCCTGCAAACTAGACCATTCTGGAAAAGTATACTTTAGGTCCCAGATAAAGCCGTCGGTCCCATCTGAAGTGTTCCTGACACACTGTCGGATGTAAAAGAACGTCACGGGCTAGGCTACGGCCGTTCGAAATAAGAGTAGGGAACCTTCCCCGGCAACCGTGACCGTATGTCAAAATACGTCATCTACTATAATAGGACCAGAGTGCATAGTCACTTTACCTTCAAAAGTATATCATCTCTCTAGGACCAGAGAGCTCATCTAGATGCTGAAAAGGCTTTGATGAGAATACGCGTAGAAGTAGAAGTAGAAGTACTGGTACACAAATTTTGGACAATACTAGATATCCAAATTTTGTCCAGTATTGTCCAATTCTAGTTAACTTTCTGCAAAAATACTAGGCATATACCAATATTGTTCAATTTATGTCAATATTACAGTATTGTATGTCAAAAATTCTGTTTATAACAGTTTTGATTAGTTTTGGTCAATATTCCAGTATTTGCTGGTTTATATCTGTAATATTGTAAATTCTGCCCATTTCAAAGGGTACGTATTATGCTTCAGAATCGTAACATACAATTTTTGATTTTTATGACACCTTTTATTTTGAAGTTCAAAAACTGTGTAGAGTCTGACTATAATGACAGCCTATTAAAAAGCCTTTTTTTTTAACCTGCATTTTCCCAATGATTTCTTTTTACCTCGGTGATAGCCCTGTTTACAGTGCCTTGTCCAACATCCACTAAGTGTCCAACATCCTTCGTTGCTGGGTCCGTGGGAGGGGCGATCAGGGGAACGATACCAGTTCTACCTTGGTGACCCTATTTTTATAACATTTTGTGTGCTGAATGTTCTGTTTTAACCTGGTTGCTTCCTGTATGACCCCTTCTTTTTTGGAGTACACTTTACCTGGTAGGCCCTACCTTTTCTGGGGTTTCAGGATTGTGGAATTGGGGAATAAAGACATTCCACAAATCAAGAAAATAATAAGTGTTTGATTAATGGAGCAAAAATGGTGATTATTACTTGAAAAATATAATTTTTAGCATTTAACAATACTTGAACAGCAGAAGCATCGACCAATACTGGAATGAAATGTGTGTACCAGTATTGTAAAATTTTTGAAACAATACTGGAACAAAAACACTCCTTGAATGTCCTATAGAATTGACCAATGCTGGTATATACCAGTATCTGGGACCTAAAGTTATACTTTTTCCACCATTCCTAAACAGAGATGAGGGGTTAACTGTTCCCTTTAACCCCTCATTTTCAGAAATATAATATGCTTTGTAACTCAGCAACTGATAAATAAATCCATATATAAGTATAGCCTACATTTCATATTCATTTTTGTGGATTTTCATGTAGAAGATGATGGTTAGGTCAGTTTTGGACCAAAATGTATGATTTTTGACAAAGGTCCAAAAACCCTTGTTCTTGGACCACTATAATGGTAAACAACCTAACTTAAGTTTGAAAAAATAAAAGTTGGACCCCTATGTTTTTTAGAATCTAGAAACACATGTCTAGAAACTCATTTCTCAAATTTTAAATTTTTGACTTACTTTTTGAAATATTGCCCAAAATAGGGCTAAAAAAGGCCCAAAATGACAAAAAATAATTTTCTTGAACTTGGAACATTTATAGTAAAACAGACAATTATTTGTATTTAGAATTTTTCATTCTCCAGAGAATGAAAAATTCAGTGATTTTGAAATTCGGACCATTTGTAAGGGGTTATTTGCCTCCTATAAGAATAAATTCCTCTCCCCCACAAAGTAAAATCCTGGACACCCCAGAGACTTGTGTAGTGATAAATATGTGTATAGCAACTTTACAGGACTTTAAAAATATGTTTACCATTTCTATAACAAATTTCTTATTTTTTCAAATACTGCCAAAATATTGAAAATAAGTCAAAAATCAAGATTTTGTTTTGTGAAAATGATGATTTGAACCTTTTTTGCACTAATTCAAAAAAAGTATTTATCCCGGGCTTTTATTTTAGCATACTTACTGGCATACTATATCTTGCGCTTTAATAACGCGATCTTACACGTGCATCATTTTTATATTCACGCATAAGACCATGCGCGTTTCTCCTGACGACGCAGGGCCAAAAGCGCACAGTGCTTAAGGCAGGGATTCTCAACTAGCGGTGCACGCGCCAAATTTGGCGCTTTGACAAGTATGGCGCTTTGATGCGCTCTATAAAACAAAGAAATACACATATAGTTGTTGGATTTAATTCCTGAACGCGTGTCTGTGACAAATACGCAGTTGTGTTTCACACAAGCGTTCATATCAAGGTGTTTGTTTGCGTCTACACACAAGACTATGAGTACGCGTTCATGAATTAAATCCAACAACTATAGTAGAAATGCGCTGAGAAATGGGTAAGTTTGGCGCTTTCCCTACAATTTTATCATTCATGTGGCGAATTGTAAGGACTAGCTGAGAACCCCTGGCTTAAAGGTGCAATTCATGATTTTGATGTGACAAAATCCTTGCTTCTTTTCTAGCTAAATAAAAAGAAGAGT
>JXSR01S075297.1:25660-38348 GCA_000969725.1 Ophiothrix spiculata | reverse complement strand
AATCTACATCTGCATCTCATTTCTTGCTCAGCAAAGTTTTACTTGTTAAAAATATAAAGATATGGTGGTTGAAAAACAAAACAAAATGACAAACATGCACACTTACAATATTTATAGTACAGTACACCCATTCTTAGCAAGGTCCAAGTGCACTGTCTTATAATTACAAAAATTTATAAAATGATTACGGGACAATATCAACCTAAAAATCCTGAACCACCTCACATTAATATTGGGCTTTTGTTGTAAAAGGGACAACCTCGCATTACAATTTCAGTCTTGTATCCTGTTTTGCTGTGAAAATGATTGACAGGGGGTGTCTATTGAAAACAATGTGTGGCCATAGGCCAAGAAATAAAAAATTGTTGTGTTGCCCTCAAGTGGAATTTCTGAAAAAATGAGTCGGTCGGTCGGTCGGAAAATATATATTTTTTTTAATTCTTTTTTTAAAAAGCACCAAAATTATTAAATTTAGGTGCATTTTCCACTATTTTCAAAATATTTTCTCAAAAAACACCAAATCTGAGCAAAATTGGGTGCTTTCCCGACCCTAATTTTTTTTTTTGAATAGGGTCGGTCAAGACTGTGAGGGCAACACAGCAATTTTTTTTGCCTTATGAGACAATAGATGATATTTTAGTCTCAGTATTGGTTACAAATTTGACCCATTTTTGATCAAGAATGTCTGGATTATTATGCCAAAAAGCAATTGACATAATTGTTGTAAAAAATGTTGTTCACCCCTATTTAAGCAAAAAAAATTCCGGATTAAATAGAGTTTTATGCGTCGGATGTATGTTTGTATGGCACTCTTTTTTTTTTTTTTGCATGCACTCTTAATTAATTTAGAGAAATTTTGTTTGAAATTGTTTTAAACATTATCCTATCAAAATTTATCAAAAATTATTTGTTGTTTACTTGTTTAAACATTATTATATTTTTTTCACTCAGGTTTTCAAGATGCCTCAAAAGTAACTCAAAAAAGAACTATTCAGAAGCCCATCAGATATCTAAATGATTACGATGATTACGAAGATGTTAATGATGAAGAGGACTTTGTCCAATTAACCAGTATTAAACCAAAGACACAACGTAAAAAGAAAGTTCGCCCTCCGGAGAAGGAAAGTGAAATCAAAACCAGCAAGTCAAGTACTAATAACAGGGAACAGGAAAACGATCGTAAGGATAAACTTTTGAAAGAATTTGTCATCCAAGTGAAGGATAGACATGATGAGGAGATGATTAAAAGAATTCCATATTGGAATCCAATTTTAATGCTTCACAAGTGCAATCCTGACGCAACACAGTTTTTAGCAGGGAAATCACAAAAACAAGATGGCCGCCAAAATGCCTTTAACGATATGACTGTGTGGGATGTGAAAGAAGATTCATTAAGTGAAGGAATGGTTAAGAAAACTCTCAAGTTAGGAAGTCCAAATAAAATTCCAAAGTTACAAAGTACTAAGCATTTAGAAATTGCTGGACAATCGTTTCAAAAAATAACAAGTCCAGTTAGGAAATTTGCTTCAAAAAAGAAGACTCTTGGTGTTAAACGAAGACGCAACCAAGTTGATAATATAAGTGAATTAAGCTGTACAAGTACGACTAATCAACGCTACAGCATGCGGACAAAACGGGAACGTGTCATGTACAAGGAGGATGACGATGATTTTGACACAATGTTGGCAATATCAGAAAAGGAAACAATTACATTAAATAGTAATGTCAATTTAACGGATGAAGTGATTGAGATTGATGATGACGATGATGAAAATGATTGTTTTGGTTTTGAACAATCTAACTCAAGTGTAGTTATTTTGGAGGACTCTAGCCCTAACCGATACAAACCGGAGCTCAATTTATCAATCAAAAGCAAGAGTTCCCTCAAAAATTATAGTCCCATTAAAGGAAAGAGTCCTCTCAAAAGCAAGAGTCCTCTCAAAGGCAAAAGTCCTGCCAAAGGCAAAAGTCCTGCAATGGGTAAAGGAAAATCAAAGTTGTCACTGACTAGAAAACGTCGTATGGAAATGCAGGCTGCCATAGAAGTATTGGCGGCTAACGATACTATGCCTGAATTGATCGAGGAAGGTATTTCTGATGAGGATGCCGGTGCTATTGTTTCATTGCAAAGTAGCGATGGTGGTAGTCGTTTGGAACCTGATGAGCACATGGAACTTAGCTCACTCCCTGAGAAAAAGAATTCTGAGAGTGCCATTAAGCCAGCAAGCTATAATGATGGCCTTATACACAAGAGCAACTCGTATCCAACTCACGTAGCAGACAACTCGCATATTTACAACTCAATGGCTTCAAGTCCAAAAGAATCAGCTTCAGCTGCTAGTTGGCATGTTGGAAGTGCTAAACCTGGTGAAAACCGTCAGTCTAGGAAGATGTCCCCGAGATTTGGATCATCAAATGTGTCTGTTGTAGACCAGTGGGGTCCTCCTATGTTCAGTATTAACACCGATGATAGCAAAGAGGAATATCGGGATGCTATGTGGTCTTTGGCCTATTTCTCTCCATTACGCCCAGAACCGGAACCATCTCCCCCTAGAGCATGGTCTCCTACCCACACTTCTCAAGTTACAGAACCCCAGGATTTGTTAAATCATATTGAAGGCATTGACAGTGAGCAGATGATGAAGGAAATCGCAGAGTTTCAAGAAGATCATAGCGATATTTTCCAGCAATTTGTCTGTCAACCTGCTACAGACTCTCAAACGCCGGTTGATACCGGCGAAAGTTCATGTTCGGAAAGTAACAATCGAGAGAAAGATAAATCCATGTTGGATAACACACAGACATCAATGGAAATAGATGTTATACCAGATTCACAATCCGAAGAAGATACAACGTCAAATGAAATATCCAAAGATCCATTATCAGAACATAATAACAATCTCCCAACTAATGCTGCTATAAAATCAAATGCAAAACACCTGTTGCCACCAGATGCGAATATGACATCGCATAATGAAACAATTTCTGCTTTATCAAATAAGCCCAAATTTGATTCAGTGAGAACAAGTAAACCTTTGCCATTAGAGACAAGAGGTGATCCATCGAAGAAAGTCATTGGTAAAGTTCATCCTACGCAACATTTCAAACCTCAGGAGGACCAACTTTGGAACGATCTACCGCAAGATAAAACAGAGTATTCTATAACAACTGTTAAAAGCGATAGTAATGAGAAACAAAATATCAACATGATCGCTGCCAGGGCTGATAGCTTTTCTACTGAACTACAGTCTCCCTTAGAGGCATCGCCAGTTTTCCCACCTTTGTCAGGGCCACTTAGTCTTTTGTCTCCAACCAATCAGCCCTCAACATTTTTCCAGACACCAAAGCAGAGTTGTGCTGGTGAATTATTCAGTTCACAAGCATCAAGAGAGGGTTCTGAAAATTTTTACAAGAGCGATAAATCTGGTTTTACATCTGAAGAAAATCAGGTGATTTTGGAGAAGAGGAATAAGCAGAGTATGGATGCAAATGTCAATCAGGATGATAGGAAAGATTTGCCTTTCTCTTTGGCCGAGGGTCAGAGGTCAAATCAAAATGACGGTCAAGAAAATAACATCAACACAGATGATCTATCTCTATTAGCGACAGATGGAAAAGTGTCTAATCATGCCAAAGACAAAATGTCACCAACTCCTGAATCTGCAGTGACCAATTCTTTGCCAGGTCAAAAGTCAATTCAAGCCATTCAAGATGTTGTTCAGGAGCTCAATGCACAAATGAGCGACCCTTCATCATTACTGATATCAGGTCAAATCATACAAGGTGGTGAGCAAGATTCTAACACTGGTAGGAGTAATCACTCAGATGACTTGTCAATTGAAACAAAACAAGATCATGGTTCAGACACTCAAATGAGTGATTCATCTTTGACCCCAGGTCAAAGGCCTCGTGAGTCAGGTCAAACACAATCCCAAGAAACCCAGATGACGTCTCAAGAATCAGACGTTTCTCATGGTACCTCAGACTCGGATGCATCTCTCAGATTGGATGATTTCTTTTTGACTTCGCAATCTGCCAAACCGGATGGAAAAAGTAGTATGCAAGACATTCCAAGTGCTATGTTAGAGTGTTCTGAAAATGGGGAATCGCTTCCCAGTAGTTTGGCGACTCCATGGAGAACGTTTAACAGTGATTGCATGACCCCTGTGAAATCTGGTCAAGAAGATTTATCATTGATTGATTTTAGTAATAGGGCGGATAATTTAGATATACCCAGATTAGACAATAGTGAATCCCTTCCGAGCAGTGCGGGTACTCCTTGGAGAAATTTGAACAGCGATTTCATGACCCCTGTGAAAACTGGTCAAGGTGACTTTTCTTTGATTGATTCTACTCATATGAGTGTTAACTCTGCTACATCTGGAGGACAACGTGATGAATCGCTTCTGAGTAGTGTCACAACTTCTCAGAGAACTTTTAACAATGATTGCTTAACTCAGGTCAAATCTGGTGAAGCAAATTTGACATCGATTGATTCTAGTAACTTGAGTCGCAGAACTGATGACAGTGGTACTGTTGGAGGAGAGAACGATCTTGCTTCATCCTCGTTGGATGATTCCGATTGGAAAGTGTTTTCCAATGATGACATCATGACGCCTGTAAAATCATTTGCGTCCAACACAACATCATCAGGATCAAATGACATTGATGAAAACCTGCAAACCGTAGGATCTTATAGCGATACAGTATCCCCGAAGCCCGAATCACATCCAAATAGCAGTGAATCTTATGGAATGGATACAGAATCCCAGTCAGAAGGTCAACATAAGCCAGAAACAGAATTACAACCCCATGATTTGAAATCAGTTCTGGAAGACTTTGAAAGTTTTCAAAAAGAGATACCTGCTGTAACACAGGTAGCTGGCAGTATTAGTAGTACCTCACAGAAGAAGACTGGTGAAAGTGCCGAAGATACATCTGGTTTACAGACAAATGCGGATAGTGAGACCAATTCAGAAAACCATGCACCAACTGTTGAGCCATGTAAGAACTCTACGGATTCGTCAGTAGAAACAGGACTGGGTGTTGATAAAGAAGAGAATATGGTGATACAATCTGAAGTTCAAAACTCATTTGATGCCCAGTGTCACATGTCAGAAAAATTAGGTCAAAGTTCATCAGATTTAATTAATTGTGAAACAGGAATTTCCAATGATACCTCCAAGGATGAGCTCGCCTCAGACAAAAGCACGGATAATGAAAGATTGCCATCTAACTCTTCAACAGACTCGGTGTCTCTGTTTGATAAGACTAAAGGGGATGAAGGTGATGTTACAGAGAGTGAACTATCAAACTCTACAACAGAATCAGTATCTTTGTTCGATAAGACCAAAGATGGTTATGACATTGTTGAAAAGAATATTTCGTTAGATTCCTCAAGGGCCTCGGCATCTTTGTTTGATGATAAGACTAAAGAAGGTAAAGATGATGTTGCTGAGAATGTTCAAGCAAACTCTTCAACAGACTCAGTGACTTTGTTTGATAAAGACAAAGCAGATGAAAGTGGTGTGGCAGAGAATCTACCATCAAACTCTTCCACAACGTCAGTGTCCTTATTTGATAAAGACAAAGCAGATGAAAGTGGTGTGGCAGAGAATGTTCCATCAAACTCTTCAACAACGTCAGTGTCCTTATTTGATAAAGACAAAGCAGATGAAAGTGGTGTGGCAGAGAATGTACCATCAAACTCTTCAACAACGTCAGTGTTCTTATTTGATAAAGACAAAGCAGATGAAAGTGGTGTGGCAGAGAATGTACCATCAAACTCGTCAACAACGTCAGTGTCCTTATTTGATAAAGACAAAGCAGATGAAAGTGGTGTGGCAGAGAATGTACCATCAAACTCTTCAACAACATCATTGTCCTTATTTGATAAAGAAAAAGCAGATGAAAGTGTTGTGGCAGAGAATGTACCATCAAACTCTTCAACAGCATCAGTGTCCTTATTTGATAAACACAAAGCAGACAAAGATGAGGTTACAGAGAATATACTATCAAACTCTTCAACTGACTCAGTGTCTTTATATGATAAAGAAAAAGCAAATGATGGTGATGAAGGAGAGCCTATTCCAACAAACTCTTCAACAACCTCAGTGTCCTTATTTGATGATAAGACACAGGGTGATGAAGATGAAATCACCAAAAACATGTTATCAGTATCTGCTTCAACTTCTTTATCCAATGAGGAATCAAGAATCACCAATGATGTTTCCAAAGAGGTATCATCACAACCAGAACCAAGTACCTTAACAAAACTAGAGCCCCGAGTTGTATTAACCGATTTAGCAACAAGTAAAGTTCCTTCTATTAAGAGAAAACTGTCAGAATTGTCAGATATTAGTGATAGCAATAATGACTCAAAAAGGACTAAAAGTGCTGCAAACTCTCAAGATGCCTTTGAAAGTTCTCAGGATAGCGTTGAAGATATGTCCATAGGAGATACTAGTATGTCCTCCTCTCAGAATTCAGGGGTAGACTCGCATGATATGCAAATTAAAGAAAAACCTTGTTTAAACGGGGATGACAATAACTTTGAAGAATTAGTCGCTGATAGCATGCCGGTTGATGGGCCAATGTCGAAAGGAAATCATGGAGAAATTAGTCCGGCGCATCAAGCGCTGGTTGCCATAGCAACCAAGTTGATGAAGCCAGCACTGGATCCGCCTAGCATGAGTTCTGTGAAGGAGTCGTTGCTGAAGCATGGGTTATATGAGGTGCAACACCAGAAAGCGTTTTGGAGCAAGCCGGAGGATAAACCAGCATATAATGTTAGGTAAGTCTGCAATTTCATAATTTTGATGAAAGACAAATCCCTGTTGTTCATGAAATTGACTGCATTTTGCTCCTTTGTTTTTACTTTTCTTGTGTCAGCCAAATTGTTGTGAGAAAAATGCAGATTGGCCAAATAAAACGGTATTATTACAGGTAGGTCCATGGGATGTAAGCTAGGGAATCCAAAGATTTTGCCGATTTTAACACATTTTGCATGAAAAATGTAGGCCAAAGAACAACAAATTTCAATTTTTATTACAAGAAAAAGCAAAAGTTATTAAAAACTGCTAAAATCCAGGCGAAGTCAAATCTGAGTTCAACTGACTGGGTGACTTTGGCTAATGTCATATATTTCTTTGCTAAAGAAGCAAGGGTGCATCTCGGATAAAAAAATAAGTCCAGTATTTTAAGTGGTTGTTGATGTTCATAACATTTCTACTTGTAAGATGATGCTTTATTTTTAACTATTATAATTATGTGAATGCTCTAATGATTTTAAAACAATTCTTTATAATAGGCCAGACATCCTTCACCAAGCGCAACCTAAATCCAACGTTCCATCAGATCTTGACAATGCGCAAACCAAGCTCTCCGACATCGGGCTGCATCATTGGCGGACGGTCATGAGTACTATGAGCAACGCTCCTACGAGTTCCCAGGCGCCAAACACGGCGTTTAACATTCTTCATGAAATGACGAACATTGATTATAAGGCCTCGTTGATCGGGGATGCAAACACTGTCATCACACCGTGCAAACCACCTCCCAGTAAACGAAAAGTTGAGACGTGGCTGACTAGAAAAACTATGCAAAACGAAGATGAAAAATGTACCAAAGATACACAAAATGAACAAATCAGTACTGGTGCTGTTGACAATATGGATAAGTTTAAAACTCCAAATACAGCGCAAAGAGATGATGATAAAAATCATGATAAACCATCTAATCAACAAAGTAGGAATATTTCAATGGATCCTGTTTCCATGGCAACCAAAGACTCTGTAATTACAAGTACTCCCTTACCGCCATGTTTTGCTAGTCCATTGGTTAGAAATGCTAGTCTTTCACACAGCACTCCAGTTAGAGGACCAAAGTCTCAAGATGCTACAGAGCCAGGTGTTACACCGATTGCTGGTTGTTCAAGTCAGCGCCGGAGACTAAGTACTGGTGATGGTCCGTTAGCAAATTTAGTGAGGAGACAGTCCTTGTTCTTCACACCTAGAGAGGTATGTAATGGTGATAGGAAATCATAAGGCAACTAGATAATGGTTCATTGTTCCAAATCCAAGAAAAATTGAGTAAAATATACTTGCATTTTAGTGACGTTTCATCGTTAAGCTAACAACTTCATCAGACTGGTAACTTTGTTTATCTCTCAACACAGACGTCTTGGACGTAGAGGGTTTCGAGAGAAACAGCTGGTCATAGATGTGATTCAGTACGTAGGCCCGTCATCCTTGTTCAAAGTTTGTTTGCCCCTTCTGCAAACGACGTTTAGTGACATTTTAGTGAAACGTCACTAAAATGTGAGTATATTTTACTCAATGTTTCTTGGATTTGGAGCAATGAACCATATATTCATATGTTTACGAAACAATCCAGATGAACTTATTTAAAAAGGACTAGCTATATGTTTTCATCAAAATAGTTGCCTTATAAAATGTAGATATCAAAATATTTGATGTGATTTATGGCAGCATCAAAATCAGTGCCTTCCTTGAATTCACTTTGAAAGGGAAAATATTAGTATGCGACCTGTCATATATATCGAAAGGTACCTTACGGGTGCCTAAATAAAAACTGACAGTTTGGTCTCAACTGAAAGCTGAATTTTTTAGCTTTAATATGACACCTTGCTTTTGGTTGGATGTTTGGTAGCAAAGTTACATCCAAATTTAGGCATCAGGCTGATTCAGAAAATTCTGAGAAAATCAAGTTTTAAAGCTTTTGTACTGGGTAAAACTTGGATGGAGGGAGGAGTTTTATCTAGTTTTTAACATATTTTTCTTATGTTTCGGATGTTGGAACCTGATTAATATGGTAGGAGACACTTCAAAGGTAACTTTTCTGATGAAATTAGTAATTCAACCTCGGAAGCGATTTTGTGGCTATGCTCAACTTCAATGGCCCGTATCACATATACTATGCTAAACTTAAGGTACCAATTAATATGACGGCTGGGTCACATATGAGAACAGTGTCATTTTAAGGTTCAATCAAGACAGATTTGGAAAATTTGTTCTGTTTGCATTTGTAGTGTGTTTTACATAGTGAACATTTCGTTGTTTTCTACCTGCCGTGTATGTCCCCTTTTGAACAGTCAGATTCATGTATTTTTGTAAGAGCAAATTCTTTAATTTTGAAGGTGCTTTTGTTACTTTTCATCCAGGTATACAAGGCAAGGTTGCCTGGGTTTTATTATAAATTTTCACATGTATGAATTAAATTCATGTAAAAGTTCAACCATTTGAGCGCCAAGTGGTGCGATTTGCATCACATGAATTATTCATGAGGTAAAAAATAATTGCTGCCTTATAGTAAATTTATAAGAATATGCATTTTATTTATGAAAACTGATGAAACTGTCATATATTTTTTCAATGTCTTTTGAAATTTAGAATCACCTCAGTATTTATCAGAAGTATCACTTCAAATGGTATATGCTTTATTCAAAATGTATGCTCATTAGGGAAACCACAGAAAAACAACAACAAAAGGCAGCTATTATGAATACATCCAAAAGACACCCAATTTTTCTAAATGGCTGCTCTTGGTGCTCTAAGAGTTAAGTTCTATATTTAAATAATGTAATTTTTATCATGTCCAAGAACTTGCCATATATATGGAGCGTACTATTGTTAATTTTTTGAACCCAGGGTTGATATTCAAATTAGCCCATTATGTGTGTAACAGCGTTTACAAAGGCACTTTATGCAGTCCACATAAGTCAATTAATCATGCAACAAAGCAACAAACATTCACAAATAAAAGCATTTTACTTAAAAGATATTTTATGAAGATTTGTGTTAAATTCAAAATATTTAAAATCTTATTTTATTCCCTATACATTCCCAGTTTAAAGGTATTCAAACATGCTACAGAATTGTTCATTACAAATCAGCACCTTGGCATCTGATGTCTCTCATATTTTTACCACATAAACCCCTTGCACGATAAAAATAAGTGGATGGATGTATTGTAGCAGTCAAGTTAGCTCAATTGGTTAGGCGCTCACTTGCGGTGCGGAAGCTCTTGAGTTCGAACCCCGCAAGTGCCAAAATTGAGTGTGCTTGAAATGCCTTTGACAAGGAACTAACTGCTAAATGTCTCGTGGAAACCTGTACGAAACTCGAGGATGCTGATCCGGGCAGCGATGGTGCGTATGTGAGCTGATCAAGGTCCAGCGCCCCTAGAGGTAGTCGCAGAGCCTGAAATGATGCTTGGTGTGGAATTATAGGCTTACTTTGGGCCATAGTGGTCAGCGAACAGTTTGCAGAGGCCACATGAAAATACAATTCTGGAATGCATAATGCATTATAAATCCCCAGTATTTATTTATTTGTATTTTTTGTTGTTATTTTTGGTTGTCTCTCATAAAATCAACGTATTCATCCATTTTTCACTGTTTTTTTTTTATTCCCATCAAATAGAGCATAGGCAATAGCCAGCTATTACGTGGAGTCAGTGATACTTCTCAGATAGAAGGACCAACACCAAACAACACGTTTGACTTCAAGCTCAGCCAACATAACTTGCAAGACGCTAAAGCTTTACACGAGGTATGTTTGAATTGATAGGGTGGGCTGGGGTTACTTAGAACACGTGGTAAGTTGACACATCCGAGACACCAAACAATACAAGTCATTCCAAGCTCAGCCAACATAACTTGCCAGATGATAAAGTATTACACGAGGTATGTTTGAATTGATAGGGTGGGCTTGGGTTGATTAGAAAAAGTGGTAAGTTGACACATCACATGTTAGAGGGAACAACATTCTTGACTTCAAACTCAGCTAGGTAGCATAGCCCTAGCAGTCCCCACCGTTTTTAACTTTTTCATGGGGAAGGGGTAGAATAAACTAAGTACAAACAGGTCATAGAGTGGGGTAACCCGCGACCTCTGGTTTCAGAGGCCAGAGTATGGGCTTCGTGCTACGGGGGGAACTCACGCGGGCTAGGCATTCCGTGTTTAGATCTATAGACTGGAGTGATTGCGTAATGATTGATGTATTTGGACTTTGTATGGTTTGCATGATTTTTCCCTGTTAAGGTTAACATACAAGATGCAAAAGCATTACATGAGGTGTGTTTGAACAATGAAAAGTTTAATTTAATTTATTCAGGAAGAGGGAGACAAATAATCGCAATACCTATCTGTGCTATTTTATTGAGCCTCAATTTTAACTTTATCCATATCTTTGATATGCAGGTTCAACATCTAACCATCTTCAGTATGGAGCTGCTTGTTCGAACAAGACGGGACTATCGACCCGATCCCGAGGCTGATCCTGTGAGGGCAGTGTTCTTTTGTCTTCAGACAGATTCCGTTGATGGCAAGAAGCTGGAGAAAGGAATGATTGTTGTTGAAGAGCCTGATGGTGGCAATTCAGCAGGTAAGAATAGAATCCCCTCTCTCCATATGGGGGTGAAGGGGGCAAGCAGCACTTGGTAGTTAGAGTTGGTTGTCAAGGTCGAATATAAAAACCTGCAAAAAGGAGAGATTTTTCACTGAGAGATTTATATCCAGACTGCGGCAACAGAAGAGTACTTTGACATAGAAATGTAACTGTCGAACAGTCAAGTGCTGGTGCTTGTGTACGTAAATTGGCGGCAAAATATAAGATGCGTATTGTGCTGTAGTCAAGTAAATTAGCGCGGTGCAAAGACCCAGTGTTGGGTCACTACACACTCATGTAACATTAGTCCATGCATGGCGCAATTGCATAAATTATCCAAATTTTTAGATTGCAAATAGTCACATCTATACTATATTTTGATCAAGAAAAAGCTAATATATTTTGGTGATAAGGCCTAAAAATTGTTTGATAAGAGTATCATAGTGTGCAAAAAGTTGTTTGATCAGCGTTAACCGACCTACCCTAATTGGAAAAAAAAGAACATAGAAAAAGGTAGGATAGTAGGATAGGTAAGGTAAGTAATATATGTATTAATTATAAATTGCTTTTGTCAGTATACATCATATTTTTCCAGTTGATATCTTGTAATTTGAATTTATTGCCATCACATTAGCCAACACCATTTTGTTTGCACCTGTCTTGTCGTGTTTGTCTGCACATTGTTCTGTCCTTCCTACCAATGATGTGTATTTATATATTTTCTGTATTATGTCTTATTTGGTGAAATAAAACTGAACTGAACTGAACTGAAGTAGGCCTTTTATATTTCCAGCAGGAAGGTCGCCTAATTCAATGCTAGTTTGGGTGCTTTTTTCATTAATTTTTCAAAAAGCACCCAATAAGGGTAGGTTGGTTTACACCGATCAAACAACCTTTTTTCACCTAATAATTGAAAAGCATGAAATACTGCACTTTTTACTAACATAAAGACAAGATTGTATATGTATTTTCATTGAGTAATGATTTTTTGCTAACTTTGAAAAATATCCAAGCACCGGATGAATTTGGCTAGGGCTATATAGGCTAGGCTGCCTAAGCATGTACGGTAAGCTTAACTCACTATGCACAAGTTTCCAGTTTACGCTAAGTTTGGTCGATATTGACCATTTTCCGATATCGATATATCGGCAATCAATTATCGATATATATCGATATATCGATGTTTTCTCTCATCTCGCCAACCGAATAAATTACAATGCGTAACGAACGAACACTGGCGAGTGGCGACCCTAACTTCCGTGTTAGAACTCGTGTTGTAA
>JXSR01S075297.1:0-16627 GCA_000969725.1 Ophiothrix spiculata | reverse complement strand
ATATATCAGAAATCCACATAGCAGAAAGGATTGTACTCAATATATGGCGACTCATGAGACATGAGGTGAGTTAATGAATATAGTACTGATCATATGTCAGAAATTCACGTAGCCGGCAGGATTGTACTCAATATATGGCGACTCATGAGACATGAGGTGAGTTCAATGTCAGAAATTCACATAGCTGGTAGAATTGTACTCAATCACTCAGGTCGACCAAGCCATTTTAGTTGCTCGTCCTACTTTAGCATTTCACTCATCCTTGGCAAAATATCAAGAAATATAAATGGTTATAAAGATCAAATTTGTAATGACTGCTCATCCCAGGCATTTAATTATCTTAGGTTAAGAAGCTTGACTCGTCCTTGCTTGGCTCGGGCAAGTTGCTTGGGGTCTAAATTGATTTTGTCCCCAAATATTTATTTATTCAGAATTAAACTTTTTTAATTACAGTTTGTAATGAGACTCTGATTAGAATTCCACACAACAATTTAAAGACCAAGTTTATTAACATCCAGATATATAAAACAAAAGGTTTTGTCAGGGAGGCATACTTATAGTTATGATTAATTGGATCCAAAGAGACCTTCACTAAACTTCTTTTTTTTTAAAGCATATATTTATAAGGCCAGGTAAAAAACAATAACTAGTTAACTATCAGGTCCAGGCAATTAAAAAATTGCTATATTAAATAGACCTTATTTCTTAAAGCAATATATAAAATTTTGACCAAAAGCGGTTTATATTGAAAACAAAATAAAAATAAAAGGAATGTGATGAATTAAAACCATTTTTAAGTGTATTTTCTCGAAAAATTGTTTTGCCACCGAAAAATGGATAAAAAGCACATGCATGCTTTCCTATACTAATACATGTGGAATTTAATTTGGGATCCCTAATTCAATTTAACAAATGGTCTTAACTGAAAAAGTAAGCAAATTTAAGCCAAATCATTTGAAGGGAATTAATATCTACCCAAAACAATACCAAAAAGCTAAAAAATCTAAAAGTCATAGGTGACAAGGTGCACTTCATTTTAACACTTTATAGTATTGCTTTAAGAAGAAGAATAAATCCACCATAAAACTATAGAAATCTTTTCCCCTATTTATTTGCAGGTTACCCTTAACATCTACACTTTTGAGAATGTGACCTTTCATGTACTGCATCAGAGAGTGCCCAAGTTTTCCTTCCGATCCTTGTCTGATTGGTTTGATCACCAAACAAATATGTTCAGGTAAGAAAACGCAAAATGTGACCTATTTTGTGTAAGAAATTTTAAAAATTGGAAATCTGTACCAGCTAACATATGTTGTTGTCCAGGGCCCATATTCATGAAACACCACTCACTCTAGTTAGCTGCTAACTCTTTGTCTACCTTGTCAAATTTTTACAGATATGCAATAGGTTAGCAGCCAACTAGAGTTGCCGGTGTTTCAAGAGTATGGGCCCTGGGCTCTAATTGATTATTTTATCTAAGTGTATTTTCTTTTTAAATGAACTCATGCATGCAATACCTAAATGGGGTATTTAATAAGTTCGTGGTCAATATAAGGGTTTAACCTCGTTTCGTCCGCTGCCAATTCGTCAGCTCTCGTTTTGTCCGCCGCCGATTTGTCAGCTTTTGTTTCGTCCACTACCCTTTTTGTCATTATTATATTATACTTTCATAATGTCCAATTGCTATTTTGTCTGGTTATATATTGGGCTACATATCGATTTGTCAGTTTTTCTTTTAGTCAACCTATCACTTTGTCTGCTTATCATTTTGTCATTTCATCTATTTGCCAGATTTTCAATTCGACTGATAACGTTTTGTCGGTTCCTCGCTTCATCCGCTACTCGTTTTTGTTTTTTTTTGCACCAGGCGTATAACATTACCATGTCTAAGTCTTAAGAAAAAAAGAGGAAAACAATAAGTGTTGTTTCTTATTATTTCAGTGCGTAAATGTATTGATCATTTCCCGTTTTATGAAATTGTTTGCCAATAGTGTTGATTTTTTACCGTTGATTTTAGTGTTAAAGATTTAAAATATAACTTAGCTTATGTATTATGAAGCGCTATGATTGTTAGTTTGATCATTTTCTTTGATAAATAAATTTTCAAGCATTGTGCACTTGAAAGATATTAATAAGTACCGGTCTGTTGTCTCGGTGTTAAGAATACAGCGTATCCCAGAAAGAATGCGACAAAAAATAAGGGCAGCTTACATAAACAAGGCTCTCTCTAAGTCACGCGTTTGAAGTAACATGTCATGTAGTTTTGACCAGGGTTTTGACTTGCAGTGTTAAAGATCAACAAAATTGACAAGACATTAATTGAGATACAGATATTTGAAACGAGTCAAGTGTGGGACCAGTTTTCTCAACCTACATGTATGAAGTACTTCACGCTAACCATGCTCGCAATCATTAGAGAACCATTTTCTATTAACATTATTAGGGCCTAATTTGATTTTAAAATGGTTAAAAATCTAAAGTGAAAGATAGACCACATGCACATTGAAAAAAAATGTTTTCAATGATATTATGATAAACATACGGCTCGTATCAGTGTAGGCCACTAAAAAAAGGGTTAGCGTACAAAACGAAGAACGGGCAAAACATACAGCGGACAATAAAACGCAATGTGACATAACGACAAGCTGACAAATCAAGTAGCGGACAAAATGGGGTGAAGACAAAACGGCAAATGGACGAAGTAAAGAGTGGGCATAATGAGCATCGGACTAATAAATGATCGGACAAAATGAAAAGCAAACGAAACGTGGAATGGACAATTCGATTATCTGACAAATCATAGCGGACAAATCAGCAACTGACGAATCGATAGCGGACGAAACGAGGTGTTACCATATTAAGAGAGATAAGGCTTGATTGATGTTGTGTTTTCCTTTCTTCCACTAGATGGCGTGTTGTTGAATACTACACCCTGAGGGTATGTTGCAATCTGCAGCTTTTGGAGCAGCAAGATCTGATTGGCCGGACCAGTGAGCTAGCTAGATTGTTTGGTATACAGTTTTACAATGTACTGTCCAGGGGTTCACAGGTACGTATTGTTGTGTATTAATGATATGGTATCATGTATGTGGAGTGCTCTATCATGTTGTTGAGTAGTGCCTCAGAGTATGGTGTATCTCAGTTTTGGGAAAGCTCATGATTCATATGCTGTATTTTTTAAATTTTAGCTATGAAATTTTAATTTGCTTAAGATTTACAGTTTTCAAAACAAAAAAAAAATAGGATGTAGAATTTGAAATTTTAGAGCTACATTTGTAGAGGTTCCACTCAACTTCAGATTTTCATAAGATGCTCTCAAAATTGATTTGAATTACGTATATGAATTCATATACTCCATTGTATAGGATTTCCTTTCTGGTATATGAATTCACATACAGTATAGGAATTATGAACTTTCCCAAACTGATTTTCATATTATGATACATGTATGGAAATCTTTGTTTCAGAGGGGCTAATTGGACTCCGCTAGATGACGTACTGTAGAATACTACACCCTTCCAGTATTTTTTATTTTTTACCTTTGCACTGTCCACTGTTTTTCAGCTAGACCAAAATTACATATTTTGTCGATTTAATTTGTTAACCAACGAACATAGCGATATCGCAGTCATCTCCCACACAAGCGTACATTTTCAAGGTGAAAACGATCCATGTCTCTTTGTACTGCTATATGGAATTATTTGATCGGGATGGACTGCTCTAGATAACATCCTGTTTGTATGTTCTTTTTCCAGTATCGTGTTGAATCTATGATGTTGAGATTAGCCAAACCACTCAATTATATTGCAGTTTCACCAAATCAGCAGCAAAGAGTCAGGTAAGATTGGAGCACGATTGAAGAGGCGCCATTGTGTAGTAGTGAGCACTCTCACCTTGCGGACATATATGATCGATTCCTGGCGAGGGCACTTTCCGGATCAGAATTTGGGAATCTTTGCTTTAAGTTTATTTTATTTTTGACTTGATGGAAACATTGGGTACACAAGTCTAGATCTTCTCCGCCCCTTAGATGAAGTATTTAGGTTTAGAATTTTTATTAACTAAATTCACTTATGTTGGTTCTACAGAAAAAAAAGCTCCCAAGGTTGTCTTTCTGGTTTCGAAACCAACACAAAATTTTTATGAAGAACCCATGGTTGTACAAGACTTTCAGCGTACTTACCAATCTAGAGGGCCTGCTCTAAGTAACAAATTAATTTTATTTAGAAGAGTTATTATTAATTAAATCTTCTCTTTTTTCCCTTCAGAATGAAAGCCCCCGAGGTCATCCCTCTGGTTATGGAGCCGGAGTCCAGATTCTATGAAGATCCTGTGATTGTGCTAGACTTCCAGTCACTGTACCCGTCTATGATGATAGCTTATAACTACTGCTTCTCAACTTGTCTGGGAAGACTTGAACACATTGCAGAGTAAGTCATAATTAAAAGACATGGTCAACGGGACGGGTCAGATTGGGATTGTGCTGGACTTCCAGTCTCTGTACACGTTGATGATGATTGCATATAACTACTGCTTCTCAACTTGTCTTGGAAGATTGGAGCATATTGCAGAGTAAGTCATATAAGATGTGGTCAAGAGGAATGGGTCAGATCGGGATTGTGCTAGACTTCCAGTCTCTGTATCCGTCTATGATGATTGCATATAACTACTGCTTCTCAACTTGTCTGGGAAGACTGGAGCATATTGCAGAGTAAGTCATATAAGACAAGGTCAAGGGGATGGGTCAGATCGGGATTGTGCTAGACTTCCAGTCTCTGTATCCGTCTATGATGATTGCATATAACTACTGCTTCTCAACGTGTCTTGGAAGACTGGAGCATATTGCAGAGTAAGTGCTATAAGACGTGGTCATGGGGACGGGTCAGATTGGGATTGCATGTGCTGGACTTCCAGTCTCTGTACACGTCGATGATGATTGCATATAACTACTGCTTCTCAACAAACATGTCTGGGAAGACTAGAACATATTGCAGAGTATTAAGGCATTGGAGTGCAATTAGGCCACAACTTTTGTGCGGCCGGACGCAACCTGGCCACAACCTTTAATTTTCAAAATGGCGACCGTAGGTTTGATTGATTACCTCAAGATTATTGTAAAATATTCATTACATGTTTTGAAATTATTCAGTGGTGCATAATCAAGCCTACGGTTGCCATCTTGGAAAATTAAGGCTATGGCCAGGTTGCAGCCGGACGCACAAAGTTGTGACCTTATTGTGCTCCAGAGCCTAAGTCATATAAAACGTGGTCAAGGGGAGGGATCAGATTGGAATTGTGCTGGACTTCCAGTCTCTGTACACGTCTATGATGATAGCATATAACTACTGCTTCTCAACTTGTCTGGGAAGACTGGAGCATATTGCAGAGTAAGTCATAAAAAATAAGACATGATCAAAACAAGGGTCAGATGTCAGAAATGTTAATAATGAGTTACAGGACAGTGAAGCTAGAAAATTTTATTTTTCATTGTTTTTAGGCGTTGGAGCACAATTAGGCCACCACAATTTTTGCGGCCGGCCGCAACCTGGCCACAGCCTTATTTTTCCAAAATGGTGTCCATAGACTTGATTGATCACCTCAATATTATATGTTTTGAAATTATTTTGAGATGCATAATCAAGCCTACGGTCGCCATATTGGAAAATTAAGGCTGTGGCCAGGTTGCGACCGGCTGCACAAAGTTGTGGCGTAATTGTGCTCAAGCACCTTAATTTAGATAATTTTTTGGTGTTTCTAGATCCAGATGATGAATTATAATTGGATCAAAGTTTAACAAATTCAAAGCAATACTATAAGATTTACTGTAAAAATAAATTGGAGTCAAACAGTTTAAATTAAGGAATTATGGCTGAGTTAAGGCATCCATGGGCATATTTTTCTGAACTTGTTAAAATTGTTTGTTGTTGTTTTTTTCATGCGGGAAATGCACCAAATGCACACATACACTTTTCTATACTAGTGCATTTTGATTGAACAAACTACCATTACTAAAAAAGTATGCAACTTTAGATCAAATTTTTCCAGGGTTATCAATATGTAGCAAAGACAAACACACAATCAGTCAAAAAATCAAAAGTCATGGATGATAGATTTTTGCTATCTATATATCTCTCTCATATCCTATTAAAATTTGACTTATACATTTTTGTTGGTTGAGAGATATTACAGAAATTGTTATGTATAAAAATATACCAATTGTTAGTTTCTTTGTATTTACGTAACAGCAGCACCCTCGGTGGCATGTGTTGTTGCCTCTGTAGAGTAAGCAATAAACAATCATGAAGCAAACTTCAGAAAATGCAATTCAGATTTCTAGGTCAAGTAGTTTGAAATAAAAATTCACATGGTAAAACCAGCATCCCTCCCTTTCAAGATTATGTATTATAACTAGTTGTTATTGTTGCTTCATCAGAAATCATGCATGATATTCCTGTTTTCCATTTTTAATCCACAGTGGTGGTCAGTATACACTCGGTTGCCAGAGCTTATCCGTAGCAGCAACAAGATTGAAAAGGTTGCAGAATTCGGACAGTCTTCATGTGTCTCCTAATGGGATCGTCTTTGTCAAACAAAATGTCAGACATGGGGTTCTTCCAAGGTGAGTTAAGGTTTAAGGTTGCAGAATTTTGAATCATCATGTGTCCAACAGTAGCGTTGATTTTTTTCAAACCAAATGTCAGGAATTGTGTTTGATATACGGGAAATATAAGTTTTAGCAGAATTCTGATAAGTGTCTACCAACTGTATTGTCTGTGCAAAAAAGGTTTCAGACATGGAGTTCTTTTGAGTTTAGCAAAGTTTTAAGGTTTGAGAATTCTAATAGTCTTCACATGTCTCCCAACTGAAAGAGAGTTTTTTAACGAAATAAGTGTGACCGAGTGGTAAAAGCAATAAACTCATAATTCGGAGGTTCTGTGTTTGAGTCCTGGTCAGACTACATCTCTTTGTTTCCTTAGGCAAAAAACTTTACTCTAATTGCTCTGAGATTCAGAAGTCACGTTAAGCCTTTGATCCCCTGTGCTAAATATCTCATATTAGAATGATGTAAACCTAGTAAACTATTAAATAGCCTAACCCTAAAACTTTTGACCACTTCTTCGTTTAAAAATTATCTCCTCGGAAATTTGCGAGTAAAAATCGCAGGTTTTCACCTGGATTCGAACCCGGGACCTCACGCTTCCCGATCCAATTATCACTATGTCAAGCTACTGAGCAGGGGCTGCCATGGCAGCGATTTTGTGATCATAGCTAACTTGGGTCTATGACGTATTTGGACTTGGGCAAATTTCTTAACTTTGTGGAATGGGATATTGTGAGATTCAGTGGGGTTAGGGTTAGGTGTCAGATATGGTGTTCTTTTAAGATAAGGGAAATATAGATTTAGTCAAAATGCTGAACATTGATACCACCTCTGTGGTATTTTGTCATCAGCCATGGGTTTCAAAATGATTGAAAGTATTCAAGATGCATATTGGTTTGTCATTTTTGAGGTATCAGCAAAGATGCATCAGATACATCATTTCATAGCATCGTATAACCAATGTCTTATACAGTACTTAGTTCTCAACTAGTTCTTACAATGCGCCACAAAAATGAGAACAATTTTAGGCAAAAGCGCTACATTCGTCTGTTTTTCAGGGTATTTTTAATGTATTTCTTTGTTTTTGAGAGAACAAAAGTGCCAATCTGTAATAGTCGAAGCGTCAATTTGGCATGTGCGCCAGTAGTTAAGAATCCCTGGTTTAATATCAGTATATTATGACAAGTTAAGTGCTTATCATACCACTAAGAGAATTTATGACCATATTTGGAAAAGCCGCTGCCGGGATATATTTCGTATCCTACCCTGAGCGTGTCAGACGCACTTATATCATGTCACCGAACGCGTCGGAACGTTGCATTTTAAATTTGTAGGGATGCGCAGTACTATGTAGAGTAAAACGTTCACCAAAAGTGGTTCGTTTTTGTTATTTTTTGTGAAATAAAGCTAAAAAAAAGTTGAAAAAAAAAAAGCAAATAAATAAATAGTTTGATGATTAAGATTGACTTAGTGGTATGATAAATTCGTTATTTGGTTCAGCGGATGTATGTTATGGGAAATACTCGTGCGCTCAGTGTCATATCCAGGCTCAGCTGGGCTTCGCCTGGATATGACACTTCGCGCACGAGTATTTCCCATAACATACCTCCGCTTCACCCAATTACTAATAATAGACGGTAAAAATACCTAGAGTATCCCTAAGTACATGCTGAGGAGTTTTCTTTTGTCCCCACTGGATTCTTTTTAGGTCAGTAAAGACTTGTTTGACCCACAGATTATAATAGGTATTTCAGACCAGTGTATTATATATTGGCATAAAATAAAGGCAGCACCAGAATTATTTGCAAACATTGAGCAAAAACTCTTGTACTCTACACTTATTGTTTTGCGCTGTGGCGAATATTTGTGTTTTTGGTAGAATAGTTTTACTCTCTCTCGTAAGGACAAAGTTTGTTTTGCAGTATCATCACTCACTGATAGGTATAGCCTAATAATTTTTCTTAAATGATATAGTATGGTATCAACCATTTATCTAATTTTTTTCCATCAGAATGTTGGATCAGATTTTGTCAACACGCATCATGGTGAAAAAAGCACTCAAAGACCACAAGAATGATAAGGTAGGTCCTTAAAAAGTTTCTGGATTGCTGTATGATTGCGCGCCAAAGTGCTTTCGTTTGAGACTTATTCTGCACTTTTTCTGGTACATTTTGTGTTTTCGTGATAATGGGAGCTAGTAATGATTTTCAGGCTATGGATGTATTATATATGCAAGAAACAGCAACTGTGGTTGGGCACTTGTTTGTGACATACTGACAATAATTAGAATAAATCCACCATTTAACACAATTTAAGGGGTTTTCTCAGATATGAAGTTGCTTGTGACTGGAATAACGCTTTCGTCATGAATAGTAAAAAAATCAAAAAAAATGTTTGCATCCGTTTTCCGTGCGCAAATTTCAATGCACACTGAACGCATGCTTTGCTAACACGTTTGGTTAATCAAGTGCCATATCGCTGGATAATATATATGGGGGGAAATATGCAGACGCAGATGTGCCATCAAAGTATAATCAAATTTTATTGAAAATTTTCCGTTTTGTCATTTTTCTTGAAAACTAACAGGGTGACCCTATTTTTTTAATTTCGGTATTTTGAAGTGTGCAAAAAATGCTTTAAAGGGGCATTGGAAAAGTTCAGCATCATCCCCAACTTTTCCCAAAACATTTTGAGATTTTTGCATCATTTGAAGTATTAGCGGTAATAATGACAGCATGAAAAGTCTCATTGTCAAATTCAAACCCTACATACCAAAATATTTAGATCATCTCTTATTTTTAATTATCGTTGTCGACAACGATAAATACTGCACTCTATAGTTGAATGCCTAGAATTAGCCTTTTCAGGAGATCTAATGAAAATTCCAAATTTCTTTTGAATTTGCTGCAATCTATGATGTGATGGAATGTTTAACAAACAAATCTGTGGCTCTTTCTCATTGTATAGCATCAATAAATACGTCTAGAGAATAGCCTCATACCCAAAATAAACAAATAAAATAAAATTCAAATTTTTGACTTTTTTGAAGGTTTTGATCAAAATTTGTCTGATATCTGGTAACTGACTGTTATTTTCTAACTTAGGAAGTGTAAATCATCTACAAACAAAATTTTAAAATTTTGTCCAATGCCCCTTTAACATATGTGTACCGCCGCGGCAAAAGGGTCCAGTTGTCGACTCCTACATGTTGCTCATTGTAGCATATCTGATGTATACAAATACCATACATTAGATATGCTACAAGGAGCAGCATGTATGAGCCGACAACTGGACTCTTTTGCCGCGGCGGTACACATATGTAAAAATTTAAAAAATCAATGGAGCATTTACTATTTTACAAGCACATAATGATCAACTTTTTTGAGCTTTCCCTATACTTTGTGTAAAATGTAAAAAGTTATGTGCATGTACCTTTTTCACTCTTCTTTGAGGTGTTCACATAATCAGCAAAGATTTAGATTCTACCTCTTTTTATTTTGTAGGTCTTGGAGCGCATGCTAGACAACCGGCAACTTGGCTTGAAGCTTATCGCCAATGTGACATATGGATACACAGCGGCTAGTTTTTCTGGCAGGATGCCTTGTGTTGAGGTAACAATATTTGAAAACCCTTTAACCTCTCTGCCGATTGGTCGGAATAGATTTTCTACCATTTTTGAACCAATCACAGGTTTTGTAGAAAAAAATGTATTCAAATAAAATTTTAATGCAGCTTTTTTACAACTCTGTGTTGTAATCAGCTACTTGAGCAAGCATTTTTTGTAACAAGTTAAAAATTCATAATAGAATGATATATATTTAAAAACTTAATTCACTCTCAATTTAAGTCATTTTTGTGGAGATTATGTGTGTAATTTTTTTTTCATTTTACCACATTTTTTACCTTTTATTTAGAGTGTCTCTATAAGTTTTAATTATAAGTGATAATATTAACAATTTTTATATCCTACAGGTTGCAGATAGTGTTGTGCGTAAAGGTCGTGAAACTTTGGAAAGAGCTATTATGATGGTAGAAAGCAATGCAGAATGGAATGCCAGAGTGGTATATGGAGATACTGACAGGTTAGTGTAATGAAGCTTTATGAAGAACAGCCGTCAGCCAAAGGGTGATTATAACTCTTCTCATAACACACAGCAACATTTCAATAAACCCAATGGAATGTTCACCAAGGTCACTCCACTACTGCATTCATTTATGTGATAAACATTTTGATTTACGCTATTTCAAACTGTATTTTGGAAATGAAAAACTATGTCAATGTGAGATTTGTTTAGATTGATATCATGCTGTGATTATCCCCTTTCTGAAGGTCTTTTTCATTCACAGATCGACATTTATAATAAATTTTCTATAGCAAGTTTTCCATCAGTGGATTTATCATATAATATAAGTCCATGGCAGTTGGTTCACTCAGTGTGTTGTTTATAAGCTGTGGAAATAGCAGTTTTAATATTGGGAAGTACTTAGGTCTAAAATAATTGTTTGATTGGTGTAACATAGAAAAGAAAATAGGGTAGGTAGGTCAGATTTTTTTTTAAATTATTTATTTATTAATTTTTTAAGTGTATATATGTTTCACATACAAAAACACAAAATATACGACACATATCCAAAAACATCTTCACCTTTTCTGTAACACATCTTTTATTTGTCATTTTGAATGTCCTGCAAGCCATATCTTGTGCCCCAATGAATTGATTCCCATCAAATTTAGGATTTGGAGGTTTTTTACAATGCTCAAAAAAAATAGAAATATTTAAGGTCGGTGGTAAAAATAGGGTCGGTCGGGTTACGTCAATAAAACAGGTTTTTTTTAGGCCTTAAGATAAAACACCCTCTGGCCATGGGCCAAGACTCAAGGTTTGTGTTGATAAAGTCCTGTAGCTTGCTGAGGGTGTTGTGCATGAAGGTCGTGAGATTCTGGAAAGAGTGTTAAAGAGCAAAGGAGGGTGGAAAGCCAGCAGGGTATATGAAAAGATGATTATGGTACACTGGAGAATTACCAGAGGGAATACACATGGTTGATCTTGAGTGTAAATTGCATCTGTCATCAGTTCAAAAGGAGCATATCTGGGGCCTATTTCACTAACGTCCAAATCGTTCGAAAAAATGAAAGATTGCATATTTGTGATGGATTTCCAAAAACTGATGTCATTAAGATTTTGCGATGAAAAAATACTTCGCAGAGGATTTGCGATGATTTTGTTTGCGATAAATATCTTGCGGGTGCATCTGAGCATCCACAAAAACAGTGGGAATGGAAGTCGTCGCAAATTGTTGATATCACATGATTTTATTTTGCACCATATTCGGATGAGATCATCGCAAAATTTGCTTTAGACTCGTGCATAAAGACGATATTTGCAGTGGATTTTAGTTTGCTAGAATTTTTTAAATCATCGCAAAAATTAATTTAATCAAAATAAACCCAAGGTTATCTGTGTAGATATGGTTTTAATGATACACCATGTTAAGTCAAATGTCTTTATTTTCCTCTGTTACTTCAGTAAAGAATGATCAGAGAACCAGAGCCCAACCTAATTTTTGCAAGACCACACATCTCTCATATGGCTAAAATTGATTTCTAAAATATATCATATTATCATATAAACAGATTTATTGATTTCGAGAACATACAGAATAATAACATTTGTTTTACTCTATTTTGCAAAATTTCTGTTTTCTTTTTCAGTATGTTTATTTTACTGAAAGGAGCTAGTAAAGACCAAGCTTTCAAAATCGGTAAAGAGATCGCTGCTGCCGTCACTGCTGCCAACCCAAAGCCCGTCAAACTCAAATTTGAGAAGGTATATCACCCATGTGTACTGCAAGCCAAGAAGCGATATGTCGGTTTCAAATACGAGTCTCCAGATCAGACAGAACCAGTATACGATGCCAAGGGAATTGAGACGGTCAGACGAGACGGGTGTCCCGCAGTGGCAAAGATCTTAGAGAGATCCATCAAGGCTTTATTTACGACCAAAGACTTGTCGCAGGTGAAGGAGTATGTCCAGAAGCAATTTAAGAAGATCATTGATGGTACCACCAGTATGCAGGATCTGACATTTGCCAAGGAGTATCGCGGAAGACATTCTTACCAACCAGGCGCTTGTGTGCCTGCGCTTGAAATTTCAAGGCAAGTTTTTATTTTAGAAGTTGTTTATTATTTAAAATCTTAAGTTCCAAGCTTATTGTCAATTGACTATGATTCGAAGGATCATTTAGATCAGTGGTGGGCAACCTTTTTACTACCGCGGGCCAAAAAAGACTTCTGATATATATTTTTCGCGGGCCGCATTAAAAGTTCTAAAAGAGCTCTTTGAGACCTGTGGAATACTCGGTTTAGTACGGTGGAGGACACTTCAATAGTGGAATCGATATCATTTTATACTCTCTGCCCCCCCCCCATTTTTGACGTTTAAATAAAACCTTTTAGCTGCAGTCTCTCCTCATTTTAAACGGTGCGTCAACCGACATTTGCACCAAAATACGTTGAGAAATGTGCCCCTTTTAAACTTAAATTAAACCTCAATTATTTTTCTAATACAATTTTCCTAATAGGCCTACACACTTTTTTTTTGCGAAATGTTACTTTGAATGCCCCTATGTTTAATCTCCAGAAGGAAGACCAATTTATGTATTTAACTTGTTTTACCGTGATTAAATTAGTTAATAATAATAATTATTATCATAAAACTATACATCATTTTCCAATTCAAATTTTCCTGGGGTAGTATCAAGGAAGGTTTTCTCTACCTATATAGGCATTTCTGGTTTAAGTTAAAAATTAGCAAAAACATATTTTGAAAAACCTCAAGGAAGACCTGAAACATTCTCTTTGTATGTGAAACGAATTTCCTTACTCATATCTATATAGGCCTAAATGCATTTCGGTCATATAGAAAATACGAAGCTCAAGCTAATGTATTGTGTATGTTAAAAAAAAACACATTTTATGAGATTATTGAGATTATATATAAGAAGATGACAAGTTTATTCCATTCGCAATATGAATTTTTACTTACAGCTAATTTTTTTACAATTTTACACATTATTTGTTTTTTTCCTTTTTGGGCTTGGCGGGCCGCACCAAAAGAGCTCGCGGGCCGCATCACGGGCCGTAGGTTGCCCACCACTGATTTAGATTCATTGTGCACAATTCTCCATTGATATGAGAGAATCGAAATGAGCGTACAGGGTCAGGATCAAGTCGGGATCATGGCTTAAACATGATCCGTCACAACCCCTATATTATGATCTCAATTCTCTCAGACATTTTTTATATCAAGGGTGAATTATGGAATTTACATAATGGCTATATTTCTGGCTATGATAGACTTGCATGATGAGAGTTTATTTCCAATTTACTTATCACTTTAAATGTCAAGGGAGAGTTTTGTAGTGTAACCTAGTAGAGTGGTACATAATCATATTTTGCAGCCTTGAACGTATAACAATTTGTGGGCTGCTCTGACAAAATGAGAGGAAAGTCGCAAATCTACATTTTGAATAAATGGCATCTAAAGTAAATAGGGTGAAAAAGTCAAATTTCATTTTTTGACATCAAACTCCTTCATGTATTAGTGTTTACCTTTACCTAAAGTTTTGAAGGTCAACTTTGCCGGGAAGTGCAATATTATTCACGGTTAATTGATTGTATGTTGCTATTTTACACTGTAGTAATCAGTATCTTTGAAATCGATTTGCAACTCATTTTTATTGCGATATATTCAGTGCAGTGGACTGTTTTGAATTTCGATCTCTAAATAAAGAATGGAAAAAGAAAGTGTGACATATTTGTATATCATTCAAAAGCTGAAATTAAAGAGAATTAAAATATGTCATAAACTCAATTTTGAAATTTGCAACTTTCCTCTCATTTTGCCTTGGCACCCCTCATTTACCATGTTAACCATGTTTGTTTATCACAGGCGAATGATGGGTATTGACAGGTGCTCCGAGCCTCGTCGTGGTGAGCGAGTTCCATACGTCGTAGTTTGCGGAAGCCCTGGCTTACCACTCATCCATCTAGTACGCAGACCAGAAGAAGTTCTGAGGGACCCGACACTGAGGCTAAATTCCACCTACTATATCACTAGACAGATTGTACCAGCTTTAAACAGGGTGTTTGGTTTGATGGGTGTCGATACTAATGGGTGGTATCAGGAATTGCCTAAGAACCAGAGAGTTAACAACCATGCGATGATGAACCCACATGTCAAAAAGGTCAGTAAGAGGGTAGTGAATCTGGTCAACTTATACAGTGGAACCTCGCTAACACAAAATTTCGAAGGCCCAAGATTTTAATTTTTAGTTATCCAACCCACGTCACACAGAAATTCAACACATGGGATTCCAAAATCATTTTGTGCTCATCAGGGTTTTTGTAGTAACAGATTTTGTGTTAATTATGCTCCACTGTAATAATAATAATAATAATTATGCAGGATTTATTCAGCGTAAGATATCAAAGCAGTTACTAAGCACTTTACAATATTAAAAAGATATGCCTTACCCAATTTCAACATGAGAATATGTAACATCCAAAAAAAACATGATAAAATAGATAAAAAGTGGCAAGAGTCAGTTCAAGCTCATACTGCAGGATCATTCCATGGCAATTGTCACAAACGCCTCCAAAATACTACACGTTGTTATGCTTGAACCTGAATGAGAATTAGATTTCGTAAAGATTTGTTGCGTGTGGTGTTTAATTCAACCATGCCTAGGCCAACTTGCTGAATTTGACAGATATGGGAATTAAGATTTTGAAACTGATATGTGGTACTAGCTATGTAGGAATTACCCAAGAATCAAGGGGTATTATACAATATATGAGGGGTGCTCTGGCAAAATGAGAGGAAAGTTGCAAATTTCAAAATCGAGTTTATAGACGGACTTACGTGACTCCGTATCATTCAGTTAGGCGGCACACCAACGGAGGATACATTCTGTATATTTAATAATTATCTTAAAAATATTCTTACTCGTATTTCACTTGTCCCCACGCTCAAAACTGTCTTGTTTTTCCAAAAATCTATTTAAAAGATGATTAATTTAAAATTTACGGAACGCCTAAAATGCAGTCTCTGTCTGTAACAAAGCGATCGACGCTGTACGGTAACTTCTACGTATTGTTTATGAGTCGGTGTAACACTAGGAACAGCCAATGTCCATAAAAAGCTACTTTTTGTCCAGCCATGTCCGTTCATGTCGGGTAAATCGGCTTAAAACCACTAATTGTGTCCAATGTTGTCTGTTTGCCCTTCAAAATGTCCATACTCGTCGGTTCACCCCAAATTTGGAACAAATTTTGTCCAGACATGTCGGTTATATATTGAATTTTTCACTATGGTCTTCCAGTCTGTTTGCCTAGCATTACAACCCATTGTTTACATAAGTGTCTACTCAAGACAAATCAATAGACCATTCAACAAACTTGTGAAGTTGGTAATTGATGTTTATTGATCTAAAACAGTTTGTTTGAAAAACTGTTTGTGATCATAAAATTACCATATAACAGTAAAAATGAGAGTACTGGTAGCAATGTTTAGAGTGTCTGTGGGATTGCAGGTTAACTTTGAAAGTATAGACAAATTCTGAAACTGCTTTTGAATACAAGATTCTATATGTTCACAAATATATTTCTGGTTATATCATAGTTAAATAATAATGAATAGAAGTGTAGGCCTATTCATTATTTAATTAAAATGGCAACAATGACAGCACATTCCAGCTTTAATAAAACATAGGCAAACTGAGATTCCAAGATAAGGACAAATAGGCAGACTTCCCACACTGAAAAATCTATTCAGAAATATGTCGAGGTGGCACACATGAGAGAGATACTTTTCGTTACCCAAATTTATTGGAGAAATATATATAAAAACAAATTCCTTTTATCCCCAAAGCTAAAAGTGTCGGGTTTTAATGAAATCTGCGCTGAAATTACCGGCGGCTTTTCAAAATTGACCCTACGAATTCTGCAACTTTAACACACGTACT